>JAUCMO010000077.1:600000-909161 GCA_032399605.1 Melipona beecheii
TCTATCGGTTCCCCCATTCAGAGAGACACTCCGAGCGTGGAATGTAATAATTTATTTGCCAAGCGATTGAAAATGAAAATCCATATCGTTGATTTCTCGCGAAAAGAGAGACTTTCGACTTTCGAGTTTAATCTTCGCGTGAGAAACAATGTAAATTTCTCATTCTCCCGAAAGAGAAATTTTAAACTTTTATTTACATAAAACAAATTGAAGATTATATTGCCAATTAAAAAACACGTAGCTTTTTGAATCGCAAGCATTTGTGAGTTTTGAGTTCTTGAAAGTCGTGGTTAGCCTTGATGGATGAGTATTCAATATTATCACTGAAAGTGATTTTTACGGAGGTAATCCAGAAATTCGGGTCTCTTCAGGTGGAACGCTAATGCAACGAAAATTAGCGATTGGTTGATTTGGGTCACGTGATTCGTGAGGGGGCGTAGGTTAGATCTCGAGTAGGAGTGGCGTTGTCTGCTACTGAGCGATTGCACCTGTAATTTGTTTTGTTCAAATAAAATTTTATGGCAGAAAGATCGTCTTCATTTGCTAATCAGAACAGCTGCCTCTGGGCCTTTCAGTGAGACGAATCGTATTGGGGTACAAGTCGTGCATTCTTTTTTCGTTTCATTCCGTGTATCTAATACGTCACACATATAAACGAATGACGTGTGTGAATTTGTAGGTATATCTCATACTTTGAAATTTTCTTTAATCGTGCTTCGTATAAAACATTGAAAATGTTTGTGAAATATAAAATATTCATCAGCTATCAAGATTTTCGAGACAGTTGAAACTCAAGGTTATTTCAAAATTTCGAAGACTCGAGACTTTCAATAATTTTAAACTTCGAGTCATGTTTAAAGTGATTCGAATTTACCGCACATTCGAAGCTGTTTGAAGTATTATATCTCAACAGTGATAGTTTATCGCTACTCTCGCATTTTGGCGACAGATTGCCCTCAATCGCCGTCTTTTTAGTCTTTTTCCTTCCCGATACCCAACTCTGCCACTTTCTCAGTTTTTGTTGGAATTTCCAGGCCGAATATCCTCGAATTTTAGTTTCAAGTTATTCGAATCGTTCGAAGATCGCCCGATCCACTGTGCTCTCCGAGTATTGAATCTTTTGAATCATATATAATAGTATCCACAGTACTCGATCGGTCATTCGTTTCTCCTTTTCAGTTTCGAATAAGTATAAATTGAATGGGCAAACTCTCTTGATAGCACCTTGACGAAAAAGAGCATCACCGGCGATCATTTCAGACATTATCCCGAAGGAGAGGTGCTGACCTTGAATACTAACTAATATTTTCTGTCTCGTCCAATTCTATTCCTTGTATTTTTGAATACGAAATGGCGAACGTTTCCTCTTATAGGAACGAAATCTGACGTTTCATCAAGATCCCATAGGATTCTTCGTTCGTTTCTTTTCCCCCTTTTCTCGGCTAATCGGATAATTCGCGTTTAGAGTAATTGCCTCTATCTGTTAACAGATCCAAAGGATCTGTACGTTTAATCGAACCATTGCGCACCGTTACAGAGGAGAAGAAAAGGAAATATTACTCTCTCGAGAAGAAAGTACAGCTGTTACTTTTACACGTTTCCATTCAAATTGAAAAGAAGCTTCTTCTCCCTGGTTTGACCGATCCTCGATGAGGACACTTGGCTCGTTCAAAAACTCGTAAAGCACACGCGGGTTCGACTGTATATACATATATACATATATATACACGGCATTAAAATTCAGTTGGTCAGAGATAAAAATGGCACTCTATAGGGTGGAACATAGGATTCTGATGGCTTTTATACCGTAATTTAAACTTTTCACTTTTTTTTTTTTTAGTAATATTCTTTGCAATCATCGATTTGCGGAAATGCAAATGTTGCAAATAAACATTATGTCCATACGAAGAAACTGGATATTGCAATTTGAGCAGAGAGAAGTAAGTTTATATAAAAATAGCATAGAGAGCCACCAATAACTTTCTATTTGTCCAATTATTTTTACGAATCGCTTGAACGCACGTCTATAAAACAAGCAATTTGCAATTTTGCGAGCTTGCATTGTTTGTCGTTATTCTAATGGCCACGCTGCAATATCCACAAAAATGCTTCAAGCGAGCAAATTATTTTGACAAGCAAATTAACTTCAAGAATCGTCGTTGAAATTATTCCAATATTTCGATACGTGGCAAAGTTTAATTTTGTCGTCTCGTCGATGGGAAAAAAATTTCCAGCTGGAGAAATGAATTTGTCAAATATATTATACACGAATGTATATTGTTTCATATGCTATTTGTATATTATTTACTCACAATACTAATTTCCATCGTTTATTCGTACCTTCTGCGTACTTTCTGCTATCACTTTGTCTCATAACTTTTTTAAATCATGTCACAATTCAATACGATTACGTATAATGGAGCGCACGGTGGATGCAGAGTACACGAAATATTTATTTTCTTGCGTGTGTATCGCAGAAACAAACAGAAACGTTCGACTACAATTTCGTTCCGTACTGTATGTCAATTTCCAATGTCGATTTTTCATTCGAATAGATACGTTTCAAAAGGTTTCTCTGCGAAACAAACGATGCGAACGGGAAAAGCAAAAGCAACGCGGAACATGTTCGATCGAGACAGAGAGAATTCCTCCGTTTGTATTTGATTAAACGCGCAAGCTCGAAGCTTCTCCGGGAAAATGAGAAATTTGAACCGCGAAAACGAAACGCAGCAACGAGTGTGGTGGGAAGATTCTTGATGACGCACATTGTGAAGGTGGTTCGGAAGGGTAACGCGACTGCACTCTTCGCGATACGCGGCTCTGATAACGAATGAGTTATCACCCATGAGTGAATTTATGCAAATTCACACTTGTACGAATATAATTATGAAACGCGAAGCGTTAAAGAAATAGATAGTCTTCGTTTTATATATTTGTGTATTCCGCAACTTTTTATACTTACAAATTCTCCACGAATGCACAAAAATTCGCAGTCCATCTACGAGTATTTCACCCGAAAGATTAATATTGTTCTGACGAAAGAATGTTGGTCATTTACTTCTTGCAACAATTAAAAAAAATTATCTCCTAAATATTGAGATTACTCAAAGTTCACTTGATATTACATAGAATTAATAGAAATTTTTAGATGCATTGCCAAAATTTTGCTTGAAAATTTCGATTCGCAGTGAGAGTTTTAACTTAAATATTTCCGCGGTATAAATTTTCGTTCACTTTCAGTATTTGTTTATTACTTTTACCAATGTTATATTCTTTTCGGATATCGAATATACGAATCAGTTCCTTACCGTGTTAAAAGTTGAAATTTCTCATTTTCCTTATTGAAGATAATTAATTTAAAGCTTTTTCTTTATTTGAAAAATAACCAAAATTGTGCCGAATGGGATTTTTCATTACAATTACTTTTTGTGAGATAATAACGAACTGTAATGTCGAATTTTTCTTCGATGTGTAGCTGAAATTTCAGACAAAATTAAAAAAACACACGCACGCGCACACACACATAGACTTGGGGAACGAAATTCAATTTGAAGTTGCAGAACTATAAATTACTGATAATGTTAACGTGTTTTAATCTCGGCAGCAACGATAATTTTATGGAACGTGGTGTAGGTATATCCACGATATAATGAAAGGGTTAAATTAATAATTTCCTTAATTAATACTCACCGTACGGTTAACTGAAACAGAATGAGAGATCAAAATTAGATTGACGAGCCTCGTTTAAGAGGGTCGTTTGTATATATTGTATTTTATATATTTGCATACACGCGTGTTTGGAGGAGGACGAAGCAGCCAGCAAATTACAAAGTTAACGGGGCCACGGAGCGAAAACCCGTATACCGCGTACTTTTCTCTCCTTTTTCGGGCCAGTTCGCATTTACCAGAACGGCAGCGGCTAGACAAACACCGGAAAACACATCGGGCGAGCGCTGCGTGCTGACGTAGTTGCAAATAAAACCTACCTGTCCACATTCGTAAATACGTTGGACCGTAATGGCGCCTCTTATCGCGGTTTTACCGTTCTTCTCTTCCCGGCGGTCACCGAGATTTCCCTGCGTTAACGCTACACGGAGAGACGGCGAAGATCGACCACGGTTCTCCACGAGCTCTCTCTCTCGCTCGTCGAACCGTATTTCTGACGGTTCCGTTATCTCGAGGAACGGGTGTGTAATTTACAGTTTGCAGAAAGCTTCGTTCGTGTATTCAACGGGCAATCAAATATCAACCCGCGACCAATGTATCACACATTATTTCATTTCGTTTTCGACGTTTAATGTCCGACGATAGTTTTTATACGCGATTTTCCAGACTTGTTCAGCATGATGATTTTAGGGAACTGTAAAGAATTTAAAAGACCTTGGATGCTGCTGGGAAGGAGTGAAGGAGAGAAAGTGAGAAAAAAGGCGATGCGTTTCGTCTCGGAGTGTCACTGCCTAAGACTCATCAGTGGGGCTCTGATGGCAGCGACTCCTTACCCCAGACGCTTGTTGTTATAACTACCCGGCTAGGCTGGGCCCGGCCACCCTCCCTAGCGGGGTTTCGCATGCTGCTTGCTTAACATCGGAGATCGGTAGGACCTCGACGCTAGGCGCGCAGCCACTTGCGGCTTGTGCAAGTCGAGTGTTCGAAACTCGTAGTCGAGGAATCGTAGGGCCGCTACAATGATTCTTCAAAAATTTTGTTACGCTTTTTAAACCTGTTAGTGGTGGAACGCGGTCAATTTATTAGAAATGGTTTGAATTTCGGCGCGATAGTCTTTAGTAAGAATACACGCAACATTGTGTACACATAAAGTAAGAATCACTATATGTGTACAATAATATAATATATAATAATATAATTGTCGGTTGAAAATTTTTCCTGATCGATACATCTGATCATAACCTAATCATAATCATTTCGTGTCAAAATCAAAACTCTTTCGTCCTCTGAACAATCTCCAAGTTTTTTCTCCGTCTTTTGTTCGTGCTAGAGATATTGTAAATTCTACATTAAAGAAATTTTGGAAATGTTAAAAAGACTTCTCACAGAAACGAATAAATGAAATTTGAAACTAGATCTTTGTTGCTACATTGTATCGCGGTTATCTCGTGCGTGGTTGCGAAGTTGTCAGAATGTAATTTGAATTTCCCTCCGTCTCTTTGCCAATTACGGATGTTGCTCGAACGTTTATTTAAAGAGATTTTTCCGAGAAAGAGGATCAAAGCCCGGTGAACTCTGAGCTCGCGTGAGAAATGATCTAAAACTGTTGAGATTACTTCCAGGCTCGTACAATGGGCAAAAGATGTTCCAGAAAGCATTCAGCCGACTGGATTCCCGCCAACTCATCAGTAATTGCGGGAGGCGATGCTAAATCAAAAAAGTGTAGCTCCCCCAATTCGGCTCGTCAACCCTTGCGAGCACGTTGCGATTACACGTTGAATTTCAATTTAACATCGGATCGTTTCGAACGCGATGTCAGTCGATGAACCGAAAAGTCCTAATGATACTTGCTGTCGAATTATTTTACCAACTGTTCCCTCTTTCTCTATTCAATTACGCTTGCAGTAGTATAGGGATTTTTAAACTCTCTAGAAAACTATTTTTTTTTTTTTTAATTAACAAAATCAATTTTTCAGTCTGTGATAACTGAAATCACTTTGAAAACTTTTCATAAAAATTTTTCATAAAAATTCCTACGAACAAAAAAAAAAAATATATAACGGTTGCGTTTTTTGGTGGTTTAAAAGAATTTCCAATTTTGATCTTTTAATTCCAGCGAGAGAGAAGATTGATTCATAGTCATGTTTGCGAAATGTTTTATTTATGAAACATAAAAATATCGGTTTCGATGCGAAGTCGGATCGCGAATATGATTCATTAACGACGTCGTCCACAGGCCAAAACAAAACATGCTTTTCGTTTCATATTCAATATGAATTAATTTTTCTCAAAATTAGAACTTTTACGCGAACGATATTTTATCGGGAGATATACATTTCGTCCATGTTTGCGAAGTATCTTTATTTTTCGAACATATTAATATTCGAATTATTAAATCAGAATTCCTGCCAATATTAAAAACATTCTATTCATTCGGTTCTATTATCTTGTTTCTCTTTACGCTAGAGGCACAAATATGCAAATTTTTACTTTTTTAATTGAAGAATTTACACAAACACAACGACATTGTACTGTTTAGTTAATGTAGGAGTCATTCTGCTATCACTTTCTCACAATTGGTCAAATTACAGTTTGAATCTTAAGACACACGGAAAGTAGAAATTCATCCGTTGAAAAGCAGAGAAACATTTCAATTGTCAGACAAGAGAAACATTCATAACAAACGTTTCATTTTCCCTTTCGCATCAGTTGGTCAATTCGATGTCACATTGTTAAAAATCGCGCAATCCTTTCCGAATTTAGCTCGTCTTCAGTCGTTTCTTCTTTTTTTTTTTTTTTTTTTTTTCACCTCTCCCCGTATGGAACTTTAACCGTAATTCGTTTGGTGAAAATCTGTTTTTCGACACGTTGCTTTGACGTCGCACTGTTTCAACTTCCCAAACGACCGTCCGCGTAATTAAAAACGTTTTAGAGAGACATCCTCGTTGCGTCGTGAAAGCGTTTTAAAGGAACGAGAAAGATTTGCCGATGGAAACCGACCGCTGTGTCTCTTACGACTTGCCTCGTTTTAACCGCGCAATTTGTTTCAACTTTTCACTCGGTGAAAATTCGATACGAGGGCTAAAACCCCCTCGTCTGCGCGGCGCGACTGACTCGGAAAATCTTATGCACCGCGGATGCACAAAGTAACAGTCGTAAATGAGATCAGTTCGATCGACCTATATCTGTCGAGTTCCGTCTATACAATTTCTCACGACTTGCTTCGTTCTCCTGCAATCGTGATTCGATTACGAGTTTTAGAAAATACCTCGTTCCTCTGAGAAACGAGATTAAAATCCGTGCCACCGAGCGAACGAACGATGGTCTTCATTCACGAGACGCGTAAAAAGAGTCACATTTATTATTTTCGTACCTGCTTGCGAAGATACTTTTACGCGATACGCGACTTGGTAATCGCTTCACCGACCTCCCAGGTAAATCAGTTTTCAAGAAGTTTGCAAAAAAATTATTAGCGAGACTTGGATTCGATCTTTATTGGCCCTTTTCGTACTTTACATTCAGTTGCTGTTCTGACGTTACAGTAAAAACTGCAATTTTTCATTTCTTTCGAGTTACCTCGTTGTTTTCTCAGCAATTCCGTTTTTTATTTTTTTCTGTCGTTCTTCAACTACGAATTTTTCTATGAAAATTCATTTACGTGCATCGAAATTTCTGATGATGCTTATCAACTGCAAAATATCAGTTATAACACTTGATGTGCTCGCTGACGCGTGCCTACGTATTTCGAACCACTTTATAAAATTCAATGAATAATACGGACTCGTACGTTTCGCTAAATTTAACCTCAATCAACAGTCGATCACACTTACATATTAATTATAGTTATTATTGCACTTGTAACATTGTATTGCATTAATTCACAGTCGCGTATTAATTATATTTCTTGACAAGTGAGAAAATAATCCAAGAAGATAATCTTAGAATCTAAGAAAATAATCTAAAACAGTAAGAAAGGGAAAAAAACACTAAACTATGATGACATAGTATTTCAAGTTCTTAATCAACGTTCCTTCGCCCACTTTTAATTACGTGAAGCGAACATTCGGACGCAAATAGAAGCACGATCAAAGTTTATCGTAATCCGCGGTTGTAAAATTGCTTTCGAATTATTTTGCCAGCTACTCCGACGAATGTATCGAGATTGCATTACGTGGCACAAACTACTGAACGGAACCTGTACGATTATTGTCACCGATTTATTAGTGTAACGAGGAAGGCTTGACGGTGTATAGATCATCCCAAACATCGAAATTAAGCTAGTCTAACCAATTGCCTTACTTGGTCGTCCTGGAAACGGAATTTCGAAGCTTAGTCTGGAATTCCTCGGCCAGTTTCACCACGCTTCTCGTCCGTGTCTTGTATCGTTGTTCACAGTTGTATCAGAGAGACATTATTAGTGGTTGCAATTCGGACGAAAAGCGATTAGGAAGCGAGTGCCATTGGACAGAAGCTAGAGGCTCGCAGTATCTCGTTTGAAGGTTTAAAAATGTCGGAGATGCCCGAAATTTCGGGGAATTCGAATCGCGTCTCGGACGTTATTAATGCTTGCTACGAAAATGTAACGCAAATGCCTCTTTTAGAAAGTGTTGGAAAGTTGGAAAGTTTCCCCTCTTTGACGACGTGAGATTTATACTGTTGCACTTGGCGACTCTCAAATTGACAAAAAACTTACCGAACTTGCAGATTTGTGATTTTTATTTTACCGAAACTTAAATATTAGAGGCGCGACTAAATTGTTAAAACTACCAAGTAATAGTTACATTTCAAGTTTGACTTTGATACGGATGAATCTATAGAAAATTTCAACTATTATTATTACGTACTATTAAAAAGAACGTTATAAAGCAAAAGCAAGAAATAAAATATATCCAATGGAAATAAAATTTCTCGCTCAAACTAAATTTATTCGATTTTAAATTATTACGGACTGATCAAACAGTTCTGTATAGTATACTACCGCGTAATCTCTATTTATAGCAGCAGTTCTTCTTATTTTAATTTTTCAAATTGACCGAAGAATCTCAAGTATTAAAGTACTGAAACACTCTTTAACTAACTCTGCCAACCAAAGAGTTGAGACCAATCTCAATTCACAGTCGAGATTAAATTGTAGAGAAAAAGTCGAATAAATATAGATGTTCTGAGACTTGTTGAAAATCGAAGAAAGAGCTACTTAAAAAATTACACGTTGCTTGGCTACTTGCAAGTATTCTGCCTAGATCGTCGCGGAGTGTTTGATTAGTTACACGGTCTTGAAACGTGACCCCGGGTTCTCGAAATCTCAAGTATCGAAAGATACTCGTCTCGAGAACCCGGAGATCTAATCCAAACAATTCCGACTTGACACGAGTATCCGGTGACTCGGAATTTCCGTGTTTTTGCTCTGAAGAGAATAGAAACCGGGGAAACTTTCTGAAACGGAACGAACCGAATCGAATATGAATAACCGTCTCGTGTACTTTCTGGAAACGTGGTAGTTCCTCACGTAGCTTCCGCTCCCGAAGAGATTATTTATGCGACGCTAACGCGCGGAAAGGGCTGGAACTTCGACCTTAAACAATTTATTGGATCGCATGAGTGCGTACGCGACTACTTATCGTTCCCCAGGAACTGTCCGGGGAGCGAACGATGATAAACGATGTCGTAATGTCCCCGGCAAACGACTCTGGCCGATGTCTCGGACGAGTTTGCCGGGACCTCTTCGTCTCACCGTTTGCGTCGGTGACTTTAACTTTGAAATTTATTTTTAACGCGCGCCGTTTCGCGAAAATTAGCTGTCCGTACTTTGTTGAAATGTTTGTGAAATCTTCGAAACGGCAGGGGTGCGTTCCGTGGAATATTTTAGGATCGATAGTTTAATTCAACTCGGGTCGAGTATTCAGGGGAAGGAAGGGCGAAACGCGTGCATATTTTTCAAGTTTACGACAATGTGCCGGGAAATTTAAAGCGGAGTTTGCCCAGTCCGTGTGTGTGTATGTGGTTTCGTAAAAAAGATATTCCGAGCAAATTCTATTTTTGCGACGATATCGTCCACAACTCGATCAATGCTAGTTACCTTCCACCCGATGTGACAAATAAGAAACTGCACTTGTACCCCAGTAGGAAATAAAGACGACTTTTTTGCCATAAAATTTTATTGATACTCAAACATTTGAGTCGATAGAAAACAAATTACAGGCGCGATCGCTCAGTACCAGACAACGCCACTCTTACGCCACCCCCTCTCACGAATCACGTGACCCAAATCAACCAATCGCTAATTTTTGTTGCATCAGTGTTGCTTCTGGAGAGGTCCGAATTTCTGGATTACCCCCGCAAAAATCACTTTCAGTGATAAAACGTAGGTTAGCTACGTTGTTCGTGCGATCAACCGATACAATGTACGTACTTGCCTCCAAGTCTCTGCTAAGCCAAGTTATTGCAAAACGATAGATCTCGGAATGAAATTTAATTCGGTAATGGTGCAAGTGATTATTATCTCGCTTATTTCGGTCTGGTCTGGTTTTGCAATTTGTAGGACTCGCGCTGAAATTAAAAAGCAGGGAGCCTTTCGCGGTCGATCTCTGTTACTAATCGTATCAGAAGTCGGGAATCTTGCCGCGAGTCTGATGCTTCTGGATGCTTTTAGTAAATAAAAGGGAAATGAAGGTCCTTTGTTTTGCGAGAAAGCGACGAAATTTCGTAGACACGGACGTGGATATTATATTTCTGGCGAGTTGACAAAAGAGTACTAGTTGAATTTTGATTAAAACAATACGAGCTGTCGTTCTCGAACGAAAATGACGTGTCTGCATCGTTTTCAGAGAGTTGCAGAATGTAAGTCGAAATGAACGAAACATACCTCATTTTATATTTCGTCACTTTCAAAATAATTCACGTTACTCAATGTTTTTTCCTTTTTCCCGTGCTTTAAAACGGGATGGTACATATTGTAAGTAGAATGGAACGAAACATGTATTGTCAATTTTCACTCTGTTTAACGTTCCACTTTGAATTTTAATATGACAAGTGTCTTTTTGTAAAATTAATAATTTTTACTTTCCCACATTAATAATTTTTATTTATAATCGAGAGATTACATCTTTTTTTCTTTCAAACGTATTCCCTTTTCCAGAGTATTTCAGATTATTAAAACCTAAAATGAGGAACATTTTTTCGCGAAATGAACGATTTTGAAAATTCGCCTTTGTAAACATTGAGCCGTCAAATTGCAGTTTGCGAGCATGTCTGCGTATTTTGACAAAATCAAAGTATGTAAATCTATTAACAGCGCACAAATCCCTTCTCCCGGATGTGCTGACGAAACTATTAAAACTACGAAATTTAATTCAAAAATTTTTCATCGCTCGGACGATCGTGTTTCGATGTTTCTCGCGCATCTGTATTCGGATTGAACCCGAACGCGCGAGTTCAGTTATTCCGGCTCCGGAATTCGATCTTTATTTTGACTATGTAACCGTGCGTGTCAGGTTTGTGCAAATTCCTCGCGCGTAATACACTTACATTTCAAAAAAACTAGAATTTCAAACGCCTTATTTGAGTGTGAAAAACAACTCCGATGCAAACATATCGGTTCAGCGGTCTTGCAACGATTACAGTGGCATCTCGTAACAGTTACTTTGTAAAGTAGTTTATTACTTTAGTAATCGTTGAGAAATCTTTCTTAAAAGTCACGAAAATGGAACGCGGTAAAAAGTGGAACGAGATGGATTCATTAAAATGATTCGAACTTTACCACTTACAAGGCACAAGCTTCTCTAAAATGTCAAAATTGACTGGCAGAGGCCGAAATAAGTTATTAGTATACTGTGGATTTTCATGCATTTGTGGGAAATTTAAAGGTGCAAAGCATGTAACACGTAAAAATATACGTATAAAATATTCAAACCGGTAAAATATCTATAGTTATAAAATATAAGTTCAGTTTATAAAATTTTAAAAATCCGCGGTCCGGTTATATCAGAGATTTAGAGTGGCTGAAAATCATCTCCGTATAAATTCAAATTTTTATAATTTCCTCAAGTGTCTATTTTCATTGCTATAACTTTTATAACATTTATTACTGATTATAAATGAGAAATGACAGCATTTAACGCTCGAGCAATAACTAAAAGAGCAATAACAGTAAACGCGAAACATCACTACGATTCTCTCAGTTTTTCGTTTATTGGCCAAATTGTTTTCACGGCTATAAAAAAGTTTATATAACGTAAAGTCAACAAATATCAGCCTGCAAATACAGACTAATAATAAAGTCAGCAGTTTCAACGATAATATTATAACCAATACGTCTTACAACGTTTGCACTGGTGTGCAAAGTCTGAAAGCTCAAGTATGGAATTGGTCGTATCTTGGTAACCCGTAAATCGACCAAAGAATTGTTTCCCGCGAGAGAAGAATTGAATTATTCGATAAAATATCGACACATCAGTATCATCACTTGAAAGATACGCAAGGTTAAATCAAATCACAGAAATCCTAATGAGGATTAATTCCAATCGCTGTGTGTGAAGTTTTCGACGTCGGAGTTGGGCAATTTGTCGATTGTAATTCGGGAAAAGAAATTGGCAGGTGGGTCGCGCCGCGATTCGAAAGTCATCCGGGAGAGCGGTGTGTCTCGTTAACGTCCCATCAATATTTCTCGCCAGGGTCTTTATCCGATCCCGACGTCGAAATCCGATAACAAAGGACAAGCCAATTCGCGGAGAGTCGCCGCTTATAATACGTTCCTCGGGCCATTGTCTCGATGAAATAAAGCCGAAGCGGAGGAGACTTTTTCTATCAGGCCAACGACAAACGTATCTCGGCGAGCGTCTCATCAACGGGCACTCTCTCTCTCTCTCTCTCTCTCTTAGCCAGCCTTGGTCAGTCGGTTTCTCTCGGTCTTGATGGGATGTTTGCAGAGGCCTGTGGGGCGTTTGCGCGCGTCCGGGCCGCACGCCGCGGCGGAGACGAGCGAAGTCGAGTCGAGCCGAGCCGAGAGTCCTCGTCTAGCTGCGAGAGCGAGTCTCCTTCCTCTGCGTCTCTTTATTTCACGGCTACCTCACGGAGATAAGAGCGCCACGGGATAACGGCTCTTTATTATATACGGTAATAGGCGAACTTCAAGCCTGGGAACTTAGCCGTGCCGCCCATTTTCCGCTGGATAACACGCTTCCTTTTCCTCGACGTTGCGAGCTTCGTACTCTGTCTTCTGTATACCCCGACTCTCGGCCCCTGTATACACACGTCCCTGCCCTTCGCTTTCAGACATTCAGGCCGCCCTTCGATTGTGGCCAAGTCACACGAGCCTAATTCGAGAATTGAGATCACGCTTCTGCCGATACATTTGACGAATACTTCGTAATTTGCGATATTTCCAACAGATTGAAAAATTCGAGAATTGTCGTCGTCGATCTATTTGCTGTTAAACTTGGACGAGTTTCAACATAATGTACGAAATCATCTTTTGTTAATACTGTGCTTACAGCACGATTAATTGTACGTGTGTTTCTTCTTGTACCATGTCAAAGCCAACTGTTATACGATCAGTGCTTTTATTTATTATTACTGAAAGTGATTTTAACGGGGGTAACCCAGAAAATCGGGCCTCTTCAACGCTAATGCAACGCTAATGCAACGAAAATTAGCGATTGGTTGATTTGGATCACGTGAGGAGGCGTGGGGTAGAGGAGTGGCGATCGCGCCTGCAATTTGTTTTCTATCGATTCAAATGTTTGCACATCGATAAAATTTCATGGCAAAAAAGTCGTTTTCGTTTCCTAGTCAGAACAGTTGGTCCTCAGTCGGAACGAATCGTATACAAGTCGTGTAATTTTTTATTTATTGACTTTGTTGGTTGTAATTCGAGAATCGAATAATAATGTTTCGATCTCGTTGAATCGAAACATTCTATCCACGAATAAATCGCCAAAAATTGTAAATAATTGAAATAATTATGATAACAATTAAAACAACGTGCCTCTGTTTGAACAGAATTAATTTCGACATAGACATTGTCTGATTTCGTGTTTCTAACGTCAGAACAGAAAAATAGTGAAACTGCTTCTACGATTTTTTTACGAAGTAACGAGGTTGAACGAAATATGTTAGTAAGCGTACATACACACGCGTATACGAGAGATGAGATACTCGAAAGATCCTCGGTTTCCGTGCTAGCGAAGCATCGACTCAGCTCGAACGGTTTCGAGATGTAAATTCCGATCGCCTGGCTCTTACCCTTTTACCGTAAAATGATCCGCTCGAATGGAGCCGCGGGGAATAAATAATAATTCGCCCGCGGTTCTCCGCTTTCTTCGCGTTGCAACAATTCACAGAGAACGAGTGATTACAATAATGCAATTATATTGGAACGTGCAACGTTCTTCCACGTTATCCTACATTTTCTGAATTTTCGTAGTTCACCCGGTAATTCTCGTTCTGCGGAGAACGAAACATACAGAACAGAATCGTGGTACAACTGGCCGGGAAGTAATTCTGCATGCAGGAGTAGGTTAGAAATTTAAAAATGATTTAAAAAATTTCCGAAACAAATGAAATTTCTTCATTTGAGGTTCCGTCGTTTTCTTGGAAAAATTGAGTTTGAAGTTTTAACAAGTACGTGCAAATTTGTCCAATTCCGGACTGAAGAAGGAAAAATAATTAGTCTCGAAACGAGTGAGTCGATCTTGCCATTTAACATTTCATTTTAAAAAAATGTATTTAATGCGACGATTTTACCCAGAACAATTTCTATCGATGCATTTTCGTCCGTAAATGTAAATAAAAAATATTCCTGGCGCGACAATTTTTTATGTGTAAAATGAGTAAACACGAGTGTAACATAAATATGAATGATAATGATATTAAGGCAGTGCTCGGTTTTTCTCAGTATTACACCTGTGTTACACACGTAGATTAATTATTACGTCTAACACGGTGAATGTTCAACGTTATGTTTGCAGCGACAACACGAATGAATACGACGGGGAAAGAGAGAGAATTGCAGTTAAAAAATTGCAGAGCGTAGTGAATAGTGAAACGTTTAGATGAGATATATTCGTATTGTAAAAGTGAAAAGCGAAAATTCGGTAGAATTCAAAGAAACAATTACTATTCGTAAGAAAGACCATAGATGCTGTGCACAATGATTTCGATTGGCACAATAAAATTGTTAATGTGTTAACAAATATTGTATTTTTGTCCCAGCTTGTAATACAAAATTGTTGTAATAAAATTCTTAGTATATTTCTAATACAATTTTAAATATATATTTACGTCTTTTTGGTGCACAAAATATTCTTTCATGATACAATACATTACAGTATATATTGTAAAATAATAAGTTGTTAATTTTACAATACGAATGTACCTTATAAATTCTTTGTCGTACGTAGTATTATTGTTGTTATTAGTGTCGTTAGTATTATTACAGTAAAGTAGTATCATACTCTCTTGCTATTTTTGAAATATCTCAATATTTAAATGTCGTATTATCAGAACGAAATCATCAGCTACTAGCAGACACTATATTGCACTATATTGCAATAGTGACGTTTGGATATGAAAATACTAAAAAAATAAAATTTCGGCTAAAATATACTACACAACTTGCCATAGTTCTATTCTTGCTATATTCTATTACTACATTTCGTTTTTCCAGTTTGAAACGAACTGGAAACGTACTTGGCTCGAGATTTTCTCCTACGTAGAATCATCATCCCCCGTAATTAGTTGTACCGCGATAACAGAAATACTCTACACATCCGCGTTGCGATCTTATTAAAACAGACAGATGCTCTAATCATCTGTTAAGCACGTACTTATCCAATGTGGTATTCGCTCTAGCGAAACAGATTCCGCGATTCAACTACGAACGTAATCCGCATAAATCCCGCTCCGAGACCGCTCGCGTGTGACTGTCTCGTTCCTCGTATACGCAATTCCGCGTCTCAATCGCAAGACGAAGGCGAGATCGGGGGGCGTCTGTTTGGGAATTACACCGGAGAAACAAATTCGGCCGTAAGATCAGCAGAACGCGCCACGGAAATTCGCTTCAACGTTGTTAACGTTATAATTGAGAATTGTACTTTGCTTATAGTTTCACATAATTATCTATTTGAACGAGAGAAGACTTCCACTCTGGAACTTGCAGATATAAAAATATTATAATACCAGCTTGTGCCTTTCCTATCGGTACTTTAATTGCTGGTCAAAGCACCTTAGGACGACTCGCGCATGACTAATTCCTAATGTTTAGGGAACCATTTCGAAAGTGCGATCGCGCGAGAGAAATTCGAATCGCACGCCGCGGCGGCAGATTAAATTTTCACTGTCTTTGCGATTGTTATCTTTCCGCGGGGCGGCAACGAGGAATTTTCGCAGTCTGTGCTCCGTTTTCCTTGCAACATCCATTATTTATCCGCACTCGCTCGCCTTTCTCAACTTTTGCGCCACCGCGTTATCTTTCAACGCGGGAATTTCCCACGCGATCATCAAATTTTTTCCCCACGTTTTTTTTTCTCTTTTTTTCTCTTTTTCCCTTTCCCTTCCTGAAATTACACTTCCGACCGAACGTTCGCGAGGAAGTACATCTGCTAACGAAGTACGCGCGCGAAGTGGAGAATCTGAAATCGCGTGGAATTGGCAGTTCGAATTTTTATGAGAACAGGGCGGTACAATTTCGCACAGTACTACTTACTTTTTCATTGCTACGGCGTTGGTTCAATCGCATTCACTCGTTAAAAATATAAATATTTTTAAAACGTGACGTGAGCTAAGAGTGAGACAGCAAGAACAATTTAAAGATACCAAATTTAACTTTTAACAGTAGAACCACCGGCGATTGAAAGATGAAATTTCCATCAGAGATGTTAAAGTAAAAAAAAAAAAAAAAAAATAGAAAACATTACTGTACAATGAAGCACGCAAACTTTCACTTATGCATTTTACGAAAAATCATTTAAATTTCTAAAAATACACTGTAAAATATCCAACTAAATTGTATAATTTAATTCTTTGAAACCTCCTGACACGTTTACGTTTTAAAGACCGAAGCTCTATTTTCAATAGTAAAATGATATGAAATACGCATCACCTGATCTTTTAATGTGTGCATGAGCTTACGTTTGCGTGATTCATCTCTTATTGCTTATTCGTGAAAGTGGCACGAATATTGAAAATTTGTCTCGGAAGAATTAAACTAAATTTTAAATAATTACAGTATATAGAAATACAATTACAACACATACTTTGACAATAACAATCAACTATATGATAAATGTATATTCATAACCATCCATACTATAATATTCGTAACAGTGTTTCGGTACTGGACCGATACGAAAAATCACAGACGTTTGCTTAGAAATAAATTCAGCTGTTTCAAAATTAGTACTCGATCGAAAACAGCCGCGATCATGGTCTGAAGTCGAGCCGAAAATCTTGTCGAACAAAACTCGAGTCACGCGCTATTTTGAAAACTTTGGTGCGGGCCGGATAATTCCTGCGAGATTAAATGCACTCGCAGAAAAAGAAATTGATACATGCACGTTTCAAACTATCTGCAAGAGGGGATACTCTTACACTTAAACTTCTCTTTCGTCAGGTAATTAGACTTACTACTTATAATAGAACGGGACTTCTGTGATGAATTAATTAACTGATACGAAGTTAAGCACACCCGTGAACTATACGGACAGATATTGTTAACCGACCGGAGAGTGCAAGGAGAGGGTTAAGATTAGATGGGGAAGATTAAAACGGAAGGTATACTAATTTCGTCCTTCGCGCTACGATCCCTCGTAATTAAAGCGCAGAAAATCCCGCGCGTGTTATCGTTAATAATTCAATTTGTTAATATCTCGAAGGTCTCTGGAAATCTGTCGTGGAATCGCTTCTCAACTTTGTGCTCTAATAATAATACTGTGCTTCGTTCACGTATACGAGGCAAACGTGAAATTATTGAAGGCTCCAAACCTTTGAACGATAATGTATCTTGTAACTTCTGTATCAATTTTCACATTGATTACGAAATTTCAAAAAATTTTCTACAACAAAAAAAATATATCCATAGAAGTTCTTCTGTGGTGACATCGAATATTTTCGTGAGCCACATATTCACTTATATTAAAACTGTTATTTATGAGATAGTTAAAATTATGTGTATTGCACTACTCGTCTTATTCAGATATCTACAATGTAATTTACATTTTAGCGACAAATGAACTAATTATTTTAAATGTCTCTCTTTTTATATAAAGATATTAACGATATATATTAATATTAAAAATATCAATCTATATCCTCGTAGTAGTAGGTTCGTCTACTTGATAATAGTTGCACCGTTTCATCATTTGTTCATAAAACTATAAATTAAATAATACTTCAATACCGAGTCGGATAAAACTATATCGAGTGTCCGACCATTCGTCCTGTTATTAACAATCTCTTTAATCTCAACTATCCCATAAAATACCAGAGTATCTTACATGCCCGGATACGAAAGTTCCAATACCTATATATCCATTTACGCATTTACGAGCGTGAAAGCGCAAAATGCACCACTCACGGCGAAACCGTATCTTCGCGAGAACTTTGAAGCGAGCTTGAGAATAAGAAGGATAGAAACTTCACAGCATTCGCTCCGACTTTAATGGACACTGTTCTACCAAGCCAGAGGTGGCTAATTGGCGGCCCGCGAGCTCTTGCCCCTACTTTCCTAATCGCTAGCACTATCCCCTCCACTGCATCGATCTCCCCGCAACATTGAAATTCCTCGCCGTGCACGAGCACCGCTCTCTCAGTCTGTCAGTATCCCTACCACCAGCAAGTGAAGAGAGCGACGCAGTGGAGGGGGTAACGTTGGCTAAGTAGGGGCAAGGGCTTACGGGCCGCCAGTTAGCCACCTCTGCACTAAGCGGTCATTCAAGCGATCCGATTTCACTTTGAGCGAAAGAATAATAACTAAAGAACCGGCTATTCCAGCAGACGGAATTACCAACCAATCGAATTATCTCTCTGAGAGAAGTCGCGTGATCGCGAGGGAATAACGCGGCGACGAGAAACGAGAATTCCCCCGAATTCCCCCTCGGGAGGGAAAGGGAAACGAAAGGGCCAACGAATACGATGCAAAACGAACGCGCAATTGTCTATAGAGCGCGGAGGAAATCCGGCCCATATTTCCTTTCTAAAGCGGTTCAGTGTGCCATCGGTGGTATAACTCGTGCCCTGTCGCGCGATATCGAAACTGGGGTCGATCCTAACTTCGCCTGCGTATATATGTCTATACACAGCCACACGTAAATACATACTTACGTGTATACATACACTTCGCACAACATTTTCGCTGCTTCGGTTGCTCGCTACCACTTGAACGCGGTTTCGAGTGTTCTTCCTTTAAAGCTGGAATTATCTTATAACGATAGGTATGCGCGTCTCGACATGCATACGTATGTTAAAGATGTTTCGGATGTTGCTGGACGTTGCATTCCCTTGATGATGCTTGTTCGTCATTTCGATCAAATTCGTGCTTATAGTTCGATGTAACGTAATATATCACAACTATCACAGTTATATCATAATATGTCATGTACTAATAATAGTAATATACTAAATTATCTTAAATACAAGATCGGAAATAATTGATTTTGCCGAATCTCTATCTCTCGTAATGCCCCATTGAAATTACTCTTAATAACGGAAGAATTTTGTTGAAATAGAAGAGGATCGTTAGACACGAATCATGTTAAAAGCATAATGCTGTACGTATTGGTTAATCATATTATACAATAATTATTACTCGAACGAGATTCTATTGTACCGGTATAACTCCCGTTTTATCGATATACAATAGAATCCTTTTATCCGCAGAGATTCCAAGGCTACACGTAATGTAAATACCAAAATTCGCGAACAGTAATGGACGTTTTATTGAGATGTAGTTAATCACTACTATAATTAACTCTATTGAGATATATTAAAAATATCGAAACGCTTTCACGCCGGCAGAATTATTTTATTTTAAAAAAAACATCGTCCGCATTTGTGAATCGTTGGCGTTTGTAGGATCGTTTAGCTGAAAAAAATGCAGACTAATTCGAAACGATTGCTTGCATCGGTCGGTTGGCTATCGAGTAATTCGTTAGTTAACGGAAAGATGAGCCTTTCGCGTGACAGCACCTGACAATAATATCGACATAGTCAGCAGAAGCGGACACGTGTCTCACTCACATGAAAACCATCGGACGACATTATGTAACGAATGAACGTATCAGCTTATTCGAATTAGATCGAGTTAGATTGTATGTCGTGTAATTAGGAAGAGACACGAGCTACGGCACAAAAAGAAAATGAATGAAACCGTGCTTTCATTAACAAGTACATGTAACAGGAAAAACGTAGAATATAATTTTACTCGTATATCAGATCCAGGTGCAAATCTTTCTACAGCTTTTTCCCATTCTAAATTTAGAAAATTTGTAGAAAATGTTACGACTACTTTGACGGTTTTAACGATGTTAAGTTGTTAATGTAGAAATTTTGTAAAACCCATTCGTACTGTCTTTATTTTTCATACGATAGGTTTCTGAATGATGAAAGCAACTGAAGTTAAAACTGAAGTGGTTTCTCGTTATACATAAATAATTGAACGTAGTTTTCTAGAAAATAATAAGCTGTTCAGTATGTTAAAAGTTATACGACCCCACTTAGAAATAGAGAACTAGAAATTAATTCACTTATTATCTCAATTATTCTTTTGTAGAGAAAGGTTCGACGGTAATGGTAGATATGACACCATTCTTTATGTAGACACTATTCAAATCTAGGGAAACCAGATGGTTCGTTCGAAGATTTGGAATTTGTACTTGGATGTCATACTTGATTACGATCTGTACAACTTTGTGGCTATTTCAACTGCACGATACACTTGCAAATAAACTGCGGATTTTTATGGAAATTTATATTTTTACACACACGGCTGAAAATTCGTTCGTATTAAAAGTCTGTGAAAAGGTGCTCCATTTCTTATATTTTATATCGAACTAAACGTATAGAAATTCGCTGTTTACTCACGAGCAATGTTTTCATTATTTCGTTCAGTCCCTTGGACAATTATATAACAGCAACTAATCGCAAGTTATCAATATTTCATACAGAGAAATTGGCGGCAAACGAAAGTGTGCGATTCCTTTTAAAATAATATCGTTCTGGGCGTGTTAGACTCGAGATTTGACGATTTTTGACAAAGAGTGGCTCTCGGCCCGTTAAACTTCCCCATCATTCTCCCTTGTGATCTAATTCGGCGAAGGCAGCGGGTACTTGGTCGGAATCTAGAACGCGCGAATTGTACCTATTGATCTCTTTCTCTCCCTTTTTTAGGTCTCACCGTTCTTCCTAGCATCCTTCTCGATTTTCTCTTCTATTTTTCGCCTCTTTCTCCCCCCCCCTTTCCCCCTCCTATTACGACGATGAATTATAAAATAGCGCGTATCTCGGGATACTCGAAATCTTTTCAATTTCAGATTTAACGACTCATTTGCAAATTCGCGCTCGTTCCGAGAGACTGGTTATATAATGGGGAAATGTATAAATGTGGTAGGTACGCAGCGAAAAATATGAGCCTGGCTCACATCTTTCAGCGAGTTCGCTTTTTTCCCGCGCGTAACGTGCGCAAAGATTCTGTCTTTTTTTCAACGAGGAGTTACCGATCGTCGCACGAAATTGAAGAAAATAGCTTCGTTTTCGGATGATTTCGGCAAAGCAACGGAAAGGCAAAGATAAATTAAAAATCAGATGCAATAAATTTCACAATTTGCATGAACTTGTCGAACGAGTTCAGGGAGTTCAGATTCAGACGAGTGGATTCAACCGGCGAAAGTTTAGACACGCTATAAATTTATAATTATCTGTTTCAAAACCATACTTATTAACTTATTAACTTATTAACTTATTAATTGACCTTTACGGTAAGATCACATTTCCTTTCATGAAATAGAATCCATTGCATTGGTTCAATGATGAAATTGCTATTAGGATTGCTAATAGATTACTGTTGCATTTCAATTGGCATTATTTGAGTTGAACTGACAGTGTTGTTGATTTTCGATTGTAACCAACGCAGAAGTTAGTTCGATGTCTTTGCACTAAATTTGAAATTAAGAATCGTCACATTTGTAAAACACGCGATAAATTATCAAAAGGAACAACGTATTCTTTTTCGTCCTTAATACAACCAAGTTTTCTCAATGCAATCGAGAACTATCTCGACACGAAAATTTGAAAATTGAGAATTCGAGAAGTTGGAACAACTCCCCTCGCCAACAAGAACGTTTTATTCTAGGATGAAAACAATTCCTATTCCGCGGAATAATCGCGAAGCAATGTATGGAAAATAGAAATTGCAAAGGTTTGTACGAAAGCGTCCCCAAGCGTATATCACGAATAAGAAGATAAAATAAATAAATAAATAAATAATAAATGATAGTTTAATAGAACGGATGTTCACTTTATTCCAAAATGGCGCTGTATATCGAGAGGATTGGTATCGCGAGCGGAGTGTAAGTACTTCCTCTTACAAATGGACCGCGCTGCGTCTCGTCAGACGTACAAATTTCATCAAAATCGATCCGTTTGTTTGGACGTAGAATCATGTAGAATCGCAGATGCGTCAGTACGAATGCGGAAATACGATCTTGTTTAAAGTGATGCGAGTTTGTATAAAATTATTTAAAGTCAGCGATATGGCGCGTTAATGCGTCGTCTCCGTGTTTCGTTATTTGTTATGAATATTCACTCGCACGTACGGCACGCTCTATATTTTTTTATCACTGAAAGTGATTTTAGCGGAGATAACCCAGAAAATCGGGCCTTTTCGAGTGCAACGCTAATGCAACGAAAATTAGCCATTGGTTAATTTGGGTTACGTGATTCGCGAGGGGGCGTGGGGTAGATCTCGAGAAGGAGTGGCGTTGTCCGGTACTGAGCGATCGCGCGTAGATTATTACGTTAGTTTCTTGGAATTATTATTCTTGGAATATTGGACACACGTGTAATGTGTTGAATGTTATTACCGAGACAGGAAATTTCTCAGTAATAGTACAAGAACGAAAGTGTGAATATCGTCTGCAGCCGTGAGACGAACAAACTCGAGCGAGTCTAGAATATTTGCGTCCTCGGTCGTGCAGAAGCCAGCGAAATCGTAACAACATTTCGTGTGAAATACAGTCGGTTAAGTGCGCGTTAGTTAATAGAAGTAGTAAAGTGATAATTATGGCAAAAGGAAAAGTTGTGTCCAACAACTCGGGATAATCGTGTTGAAATACGTGTCACATTTTCAAATTCAAGCTCGACTGCGAGACAAATTGCAGAAAAAGCAAAGTAGTTGGGAATGTCCGACGTCTTTCAAAGAATCGCGAACACCTGAAAATTGCAACAGAAACCTTGAAGATTGAAGCAAGAGCCATAAGCTGTGCCGTTTGCGAGATTTGCAGAGAAACGTGTTTGCACGAATAAGAAATGGCGAAGAAATGGTCATATTTATCGATAAGAAGAGGTTCGATTTAGGCGGACCTGATGGCCTCCACTGCTATTATCGCGATTTACGAGTCGTCGACCCATAGGGAGCTGTTGGAAATAAAATTTATCACAGCAAAATTAAATAATAAAAAGAGCATCGAAACGATTGGCGAGCAAATTAACACGAATTTTGCCGGAAATAAGATTTCCACGAAAAAAAAAAAGAAACATTCCTGTTTTAGAATAATCAGTCAAGTTTGAATATGATGGAAAATTATTGGAGGAATTTGGCGAGGGTCGTATACCAGAATCGAAAATAATTCGCGAATATCAATGAATTCAAAAAACGTATCGTGGAAAGGTAGGAAGAACTAGGCCAAAAAGTCATTAAACAACTATACGAATCTTTGAAAGAATAGCTACCGTTATTAAATCCAGACCCGCTTTTGTTTCTCTCTATTGTTTCTCTCACGAAATATGCGACCATTTCGATCCGTCAAGTATCACCACGTTTCTATCTGTTTTTTAATAACACGAAACGTAGTGCAAAAGGTTGAACTCGTGTCACTTGTGTACGTTGATAAAAGCAGCACGAAAGAATGCATGCAAGAAAGATTTCATGTTTCTTGTTAGGAGTGTATGTATGTTGCAATACGTTTGCCGGACGACCAATCGGTCGAGTTCTCGCAGTTGTACTTGTAATAGCAGATGTTGATATCGTAGATAAATGAGAAACGCGTTCGCTAAGAATGTATACATATAACGCGATGAACTCGACTGGCATAAAAGCCGACGGGGGAAATGTTGGGGCGAGCCAAGTTCATCTGTGCCCTGGCACACGGCCGTGCGAGCGAAATTCACGAGCGCATCGACTACTCGTCGATCTTTTGTTCCGTGAACGGAGGCAAAAATTGCGTAGAAACGCGGAGCAGCGGTTTTACATCGAATGGAAAATTATGCTCGTCAGTTTCTGTAGACGAACTGCCAGGCCAGGTACCAACCTCACCGCCGCTCCGGCAAATATATTCGCGTTCCCATGCACGATGCACGAACAAATACAAGTGACTGGCTCCCACATAGCTCCGTAACAGTTGTCACGCGTTTCGAACCACCGGCTACGTGGCACAAGCGCAAATAACATATACTACCTGGCTGTACGAAATGCGAGCTTTCAAGTACGAGCAGCTTACCGCATGAATTTTTCGTTTCGACGTAGAAACCGACGTCTTTTTGTCTTCCTTTTGTTCTTTTTCGAATAACTGTTACCAAACTACTTGACTTTATTACTGGTTATCTGTACGATTAATAGCCAAAGCTTGTTGTAACGATTCGTAGCAACGGCGACGACAAAATTATTTCACAATTAGATTTCCCGCTCTTCACTGTTGCATGGGCACGTGAAAATTGTTTGCTAATCGCGGAATGTAGAAAGGGAATATAAATTTCGTGTATTTGATACATAATGACTCGCAAAAGTGTCTTTACGCTTGTTGACAAAATTTCTGAACATATTACGCGTGAATTTTAAAGTTTCATTAGCACTGTAAACGTCCAACTGTCAGGATTGCATAGATGAAATTTTAAACGATTCTCAGAATGTGCGTCAAAGGTGTGACATGTGTAATACGTTGCAATAATAATTATATTTTGCAGAAATCACGTATTTAAACAAACAATATTTATATGATTAAAATGGCTGCTCGTATTGTACAATTTTTTATTAAATATATGGTTGCTAAATATAAGTATTTCTTAACTTTTATATTACGTCGATACAATTGTGACAATTGCGTCTGATTGTAGTGCTAATGAAAGTTTGAAATATCTCGTATAATTAAACATAAACCTTTCCGAGCTCTAGTAAAATAATTATTTCGTAAAAGTCTCCACCTTTCAAAAGTTTCAAACGTTTAAAAGAGAAAAAGAATGATTTTCGACCTTAATTAATTATCTAATTGATAATTTCTAAAATATTCGTAAAAATTTCTGTAAGATTGCTGCGAGTTCTGATTATGAAATGTAATAATAATAGTAATGATAATACATTTTACTCAAAATCCTTCTTTCTCTACGAAAACGAAATATTTCAAATGTTTCGTAATGAATTCTGCAAAGACTGTGTAAACGAGGTTACGAAACTTGTTCCTTACGGAAAAATAATTTTACGACGTTACACCAAAGTTTTATATTCATTGACAGTACGATATCCCCGAGATTCGCGAAAGTTGCTCGAATTAACAGCCGATGTTTCACGAATCTCCTTCGGTGTAGAAACGCACAGGCTATTCAGAACTCTTGAACGTACACGTCGATCCGACGAGTCCCCATATTCGCATTTTCAGTCCGGTGGAACTCGGGTCAGTCGTCGGCGAACACGCGGAAACGGCGATCTTCCAGCAGTTAAACTTCCCACGGAACCACGATCAGAAGTACGTATTCTTGGAATTTTCCAAACAACTCGGAACATTTTTTTCCTCCTACCCGTTCCTGAAAACTATCCCCGATATTTTCGATATCTCGAGGAGATCAGAACTCGTGGTAATAATAATCTCGAGGAGGGAGGGGGGCGGAGGGTGCACGGAGGGCGTATAGAAATTGTCCGTTATCGCTTGTAAATTGCTGGTTGCTCGGGAACGAGGCTCGAGAATCGAATCTTCGGTCAGCGCGAAATTGATTCCGTTGGCAACGTTTGTTCGAGCTCGAGGTTCCTTTTTTCATCCCCCTTCCCCTCCCCCTCTATCGGTTTCGCGGCCCCCCAGTCTCCTCGAATTATACTTGTCGTAATTTCTCAACGGCCTCCTCGCGCTTCCGCTCCGCGTGTGTCCACCGGCGCCTCTTGATGCCTGCAGCTCATCGCCGTTGCGACTGAGAGAAACCAAGATCACAGAGAAAGCACGAGAAGCACGTTCCTCGGCCGACGAGGCAGGAGAGGGAGACGCGAAACGAAGGATAATCGGACGTCAGAGAAACGAAAGAACCGAAGGGAAAGCGGAGAAACAAGAAGAAGAAGAAGAAGAAGAAGAAGAAGAAGAAGAAGAAGAAGAAGAAGAAGACTAGCGGAGTAGAAGGAAGAAGCAAGGTTGAATGCACAATGCCAGAGAAAAGGAGAGAGCAAGAGAGAAGAGAAGTCAACAGAAGGGCGAGGAGGGGGAGGAGGGGGGGAGGGGAAGAAGGGTGGTGGCTGGGAGGGTTGGCAAACGGGGTGATATATAAGCAAGCTATAGACACGCGACACGGGTAAGCGCGCACGCGCGCTCACGCATACTCGGGTAAAAAGGAAACACGTACAGGAGTGGTGTGACGGTGTTCATGACGGTGGTGTGGAGAAGTTCAGAGAGGCTGCACGGGGCGGCTGCGTGCTCGAGGCTCGAGCGGCGCTCGCGCAATGTAGTCCCTCGGCTATCCTTGACGCGGGAGCATCGTCGTTTCGAAACAGCCGCGACCTTCTCCCGTCGCGCGCGTTCCGTGAAAACGTCAAACCGACCCGACACGCTCCTCGTCACCGGGATCTGTTTTCTCTCTCTCTCTCCCTCTCTTTCTTTCTCTCTCTTTCTCTGTCTGTCGCGCACAACCGACGAAATTCCAACGGACCGACAAAACCGGCTGGATCGTCGCGATCGTCTTTCCTTCGTTTCATTTTTTTTTTTTCTCTCTCTGTCGTCGCGAAGGCGCACGTATCGTCGCGATCTTCGACGAAAGATTCATCGGCGCGATCGGCCGGAACACGGTTTGCGAGAGGCGGCGATGCAGATTGATCGACGAGATGTGTTGCAGTGACGTAACCGGTGAATTGTGATCCGCTCGTTGGACGCGATCGGCCAGCGGGACATGGATGGAGCCTCGACGAGTACACGGTGGTTTATGCATTGCGCGTTCGTCCTTCGCGGAACGCTCTTCCCTTTCTTCCCCGTTCTTTGCGTACGCGCCGAGTTTCTAAACGCGCCAACTTAAACTTGGACTCTGCGACAGAAGTCAGGGATTCAACTCGAGACGACCAACATCGAGTTGCACGCGGTTGGAATTTGTTGCAATTGGTGAGCTACAAGGTTTGGCGAAGACTGAGAGTCGGAGTGAATTGACGGAGGATTTCGATACCCGGAATCCGCGGTGAGAACACGTCCGCGGTTACACGCCGGTGCACATTGCAAGTCGGTGCACAGGGCATTTCTGGCCGTAGGTCGAAGCGGAACTTTTGCCGAACAATCGGCCGGTCGAGCATAAAAGGCTCGTAACACTGCCGGTGCCTCGTGAACGAAACTGGGTGACGTACGGTTATCGTTCGCGGCCCGCTCGAACTTGGCACGAACTTCCTCCGGTCGCGATTCGCGCTGAATGGAACAACGAGGATCCCGAATTCAGCCGCGCGTACGCCTCGACGCGACTGAATTTCCTCTCGACTGACAGAAGAGTTTCTTCGATCCGTGAATCCCAGCTGCTCCAGCTGTTCCAAGCGTCTGGAAGCCAACGTCTGGATCTTGAGAAGACCTCCCAGAAGACTGAGTCCCAGCAAAAGATCACTGCCCTTCGAGATCCTTCCAATTTCTACAAGCTACCCGTAAAACACGCATCGTAGCTTTTAAGCGGAGATTCAACGAGAAACGTTCGAGCGATACCTTCACGCGTAACTGGCTGGCCGCGACGAGAACCCTTTTGGAATTTCACGGCACGTTGAAGTTGAAAAGGTGGGGTCAATGGAACGATCCTGCTCGCCCGTTTGACCGAGTTCGACGTAACAGCGTGAAAACCCGTGTTCCGCGGTGTCGCGTCTCGCTGACGTTGGTAAATAACCGGACATTGGACATCTCGGAAGAAAGTCGAGAGATTCGACGCTGGTGATTGCTGCTGGTGGAATAATTGAATCTCGATCGAGCGAAAGGTTAAAGAGAGTCGACGGATAAGGAGAAGCTGGACAGGCGGTTGACGGAAGGATGCAGCAGCGGCGGCGGCGGGAGAAATCGCGAGAAAGAATGATCGATGGAACGTCTGGCACGTCGGGGGAAATTACTTTAACGAGTGCTGCCTAATGCGTTGCGAACGACTTGGCGGCGGCGAACGCGGGCGAGAGGCATAAAAGCTTCGACGGCGCTGTGTTTCTCCCTTTCTCCCTTCGCCCGCGCGAATCTTAGACGAGCGCGAACCAACGCTGCTGCTTCAGCCTCGGCGAAACACTCGCGCCGTTAATTACGTTCATTAGCGGGGTTCGCGCGCTACACGCGCTCGCGTTACGTTACATTTTCAGCCGCAGCTCTCCGCCACCGGAGAATAACCCCGTTGCTGAATTTCTTGCCGGTGCGGCCGAAACGCGTTGCGCCGGCAGAGAGTTTCTCGTTTCCTCAAACGAGGGGAACAGAGGCAGCGAGAGAACGCCCGAAAGAAAGAGGGAAAGAAAGAAAGAAGAGAAAGAAAAAAAACACACGAGTGAATTCGGTCAAGTTGCAACACGGCGAGTGCCACACGTACAGTGTGTGTGATTTTGCACGTTGAATTTGGTGCCTGGTGACGAAGGAACGTAATCGTAAGGACGTGTGTGTGTGTGTGTGTGTGTGTGTCAGTGACGTTTCGGCGATATCATGACGCTGTGAGCTTAGAAGTGACCTCGGATCGGAACCGGAAGAAAGAGGGAGGAGAAACGATCGTTTCGCGACTCGCGGTGAAAGATCAGCGTTTGAAGTGAAATGTCACCGGGATCGAAAGACTACTGCAAGCAGCAGTGCTAGCGAGAACTGTCACTGCCGTGCGAGGATGCGCGATTCGGCGAAACGTTGTTGAAATGTTGTCGCGTGTGAGATAGTATATCAATATGTGAAAGAACCTCGCCGAGGATAAGCGATGTCTACTTCTCTTCCCATACTCGTCTGTTTTATCATTTCTTTTGGTAAGTAAGAGAAAAAGCTACCTCGAGAGGCTGTGCCAGACTTTGTTATCGCGCAGTTGATGTTCTCCACCTCCGTCACGTTCTCTCTCTCTCTCTCTCTCTCTCTTTCTCTCCGTAACACAGTTTCGAAACTCGGAACAACTTGGAGTCGAGTCGAGTCGAGTCGAGCCAAGGATAATTTGGTGGAATTTGTTGTTGCGGGGATCGGCCGCAACGGGTAATAAAGATTTTAATAACGCCGCGAGAGCGTTCGTCCTAACGAAGTTGTCGCGCTTGTCCGCCCAAGGTATAGGCGGGTATATACTATAAAGCTCGCCCGGCAAGTATTTGCATTTCAAATCTCCTCTCGGGCGCGATCGAGCGATTTGAAATTAATACCGCGGAGCAGAGGGCTGGTCTGGCCGTTTTCGCGTTTCACTGCGCGTTCCCGCCTCAGGATGTGTTCGCCACTGTTCGCGGGCCACCTCCGAGCCACCTCCGAGCCAGAGCTAAATAATTCGAACGCGTCCGAACGAGCGGGCAATTCTTTTTTCATTTAACGTAAGACGAACAGTCGCCCGGCCCGTTTGAATTGCAAATCGATCGTTTTTCCACCGACTGACCCACTGTCTTGTATTATTCATGATATACCTCTCGATCCCGGCCACGACGCTTTGACACAACATTTCAGCCGGCGCGCGAGCTCTCGCGCACACCCGGGCCTCCAGCTCCTCCTCGTGTATCTTTCAGTTTGATTGAATTTGATGAACTCCGCCGAGCGCTGATACGGCGTTGATACGAGCAGGCGAGATTGTACTCGCGCGGCAGAGCCACCGCTACGCCTAACCCTCTGTCCGATCATCTATTTAATTTCCAACGTACTCGTACTCCCCGACCAGTACTCTCGTCTCTCGCGTTCCCGTCGAACGTAGCTCCCGTCTCCGCCTACCCCTCTCTCGGTCGCTTTTACATACTTTCGACGGTAACCGTGCGTTTCATCGATTAACCTGCACCGACGGAGAATACGTACATGCATATTCCGACGCGGAATACTTTCGATCAACGTCGCAACGACGAATAACTTTCGTTGAGAACCGAGCGATTGGCAACGTTTTGTTCTTTTTTTCTTTTTCTTTTTGATTATCGAGGATTAACATACCGCCGACACTTTTCACTTTCTTTGCATTCATTTGCAATAGTTATCGAGTAAAGATGATATTTCTCATTGATAAAAAAATATATGAACAATATCAATATCAATAGCCGCGTAGAATGTTGCTATTTGTGATTTTTCGATTGTCAGTAGTTTTTTTTTTATAAATAAAAGAACATTTATTCGTCGGAATGCTATTTATCATTTCTAGATTACTAGGGTAATTTTTACCCTATTAAATTAATTTATGATCATAATCATCCGATATTTAGGCAATCAATGATTGTCGTAGTGGTTTTGGCTTTGAAAGTTTTCGCCAAGAATAATAACGTTTGTCGCGAAATATTTTGAATTTACCATTTCTCATCAGTCATTAATATTTTCTACATTTCTGAATTAATTTGCAACTCAAATTACTAATTGTCGAATGGAAGAACAATTTTCGCCCAGAATAACACACGCTACTTGAAATTCGTTTTCGACCAACGAACGCAGCATTGCAATTTGCAATTTCTCATTCATCAACATCTTTCATACTTAAATTAATTTACATCCTTAGCTCCTGAGTTTTCTATTCTATTCGCCCGTAAATGGGAAATTAATTACACGTCTAAACCTGCGTATCTGCCTACTGTTGCACGTTTCGTTCCACTTTCAGATAATACCACCGTTCAACGTCACTCGTATATCCGTAATCTCCTAATTTTCCATCTTTCTTCATCCGTTAATCAGAAACCAATCGCAGGTTCAGAACCTTACACGTTTCGTTTTCAACCGAGAGAAGAAGAGAACAACCGTCTGGTTCCTCTCTCGACGTGTCTCTCTCTAAAATTCCTCCTTGGAAATTCGAAACACCCGCCGTGATAAATTATTTCGCGGCAAACGTTTTCATTTCTCCCCGGAATTTATCACGCGGTGGCACCTTGCGCGACTGTCTAAGCGCGGTGCACGGAAAATAGGAGGAAGAAACGCAATATTTGCGCGCGATTCAACGCACAAATAACTTCTCGTACGTCTTGGACCCGCGCTTCCTTCCCTTTTCTTCTCGCACCTCTCGCGGGAGAGTTGCTCTCGCGAAAAGTTGCCATGGTTTTTCCTCGCCGCGAAACGTGAAAAAAGGAAACCTGAGGAAACGCGCGATCGTTTCAGCTTCTCCGTTGTTTGACATTTTATCCTCGTCGTGTGTTTCACTCCGAGTGGCAGATGCGCCGATGGCGACGCGGCGAACGAATGCAGGGCGTCGAATTAATTCGTAGTAAAAAGTTTATTCCTTGCAACGTTGAGAAGGAACTTCGATATGAACGACAATGAACGAGAAAGTAATGTTCTTGGGATATTCCGAATTTAAACGTCAAAACTTTATGATAGCGCGTAGGGGACTGATAAATCGAGGAAGAAAGTTCTTTAAGGATTTCTTTCTCATTCGTTTTTGTACCATTTTGGAGAGACTAAAGAAAAGAAGGTTTTCATTCTTTTTTACTTATTTACTTGCACTTATTCGTCATTTATCTTATCATCTTGCGAGAAGATTGCTGTTCAAAACTCTGTTCTCTTGTTTCAATGCAACAAGCATTGTTGTTATATCGATGTATGAATAGACTTGGTTCATCTTCGACAAATCCACGCAATACAATTTCTATGGAGACTCTTCGTACATATTATTGTACTATTGCGATAGTTTGCATTTGTATGATCGTGAATTACTGGCAACTCTGACTGAAACAGAGTTACTTTCATGTTTCATTTATTTGCGATAATAATATTTATAGTGATATTAAACATCATAATACCAAATTAATAATATGTACATTTAATATAATAATAATATGTGCGTTTATTTACATACGCAAGAAACCGTTGTGGCAGATTAAAATAATATAATTATTGCATTACAATTACAAATATTCGGCTTCAATTTCAACTCTTGTAAATGTAGAACTTTAATCTTGGAGAAGAAATTCGGCAAACACGTTCGAGGTACGAATAACAATAAATAATAAATCAATAAAAGAAAGTATAAAGTACGAATAATAGTAAATAATAAATAAATGAAAAATGCAAGTCTCAGCTGTACTATGTGCAACGCGACGTTCAAGTATCGTAATTAGACGTGATAATATTGCCTTGACTTATCCTATGTTTAATGCTAATGCCTGTTTATCAGCGCCGCCCGAGGAAGAAAAAGGATTGCGCCCGACGTTAATCGACGTTTTTCCACGTGAAGATTCGTTTTTCCCTCGCGGCGCGGACTAACTTCGCGCATATTAAATCCCTTAAATTTTACGATGTTAACGACTGAATGAATCGCACGTTTTCCAGCCATACGTTTTGCCAAATCTGCAAACTCTTTTGTCCAACAACGAGAAATATTTATTTTTTATTTTTTTTATTTAATCTTTCAACCCGTCGACTGTCACCATGGTAGAGTGTCGTAGATCCTAATTCGATGTTGAATTTAAATTAAAAAGAAAAAAAATCACAGTTTCGAGTCTTCCCAAAGATCGCGTGCTCGCTGTGCAAACAATGCATCGACTAAACGATCAACGCGCGAAACGATAGATCGGAACGCGAAATATGCATACGTTGGCGCCGTTTGTCTTACGCTCCTCGCGCACGGATGTATCGCAGCTAGTCGAAGAACGGAAATTAGTTGGCAGCGCGACGTCCGCTCGCAACGCGTTTCCAGGTAAACGGTTTATGTCCTAGCGGGCCCGGTGCTCGTGGAAATTCGTCACGGTCTGGTCGGACACGGTTTAGCTTCCTCGCAGCAATCGAATCGAAAGCCGCGCACCGAACTTCCCCCCTGCCCCTTGCCCTTCCCCTTGCCCTTTTCGAACGTTCACTTTGTCTTCCGAATAAAGCAATTTCGATTTCGCGGAAAATTCTCGAATCGATCTTTGCTTCGACGACTCGCCGCTGAAGCCGAACGATCGCGCGTGTTTCCCGTGTTACGCGATGTAATTTAACTTATCGATGATTTTACTAGTCTTTCATTTCAAAATTCCCCAAATTGTACGTGTTTGTTCGTCGTAATAACAACGTAAGGCATCATTTTTGATCCAAGTGTCAGCTCGAATTTCTTTCACGGATATTACAAATGTAATTTGTGTCGATCAGCGTTTTTCTTTTCACACGTTCTTTTTTTTTTTTTTTTTTTTTTGTGGACGATAATACAGACACACGTGTCTGATTTATTACTGTGTGTATTACTACTTTTTTGTACATTAACCCTTCAAGAGCGATTTTCGTGACGATATTGATGATTTAGACTTTTTCACAACTTTCGTAGCTTCGAGTTTTATTAATAATAATAATTAGGTAAGTTCTATCATTTAACTATGCTAGTAAATTCCGAAAATTCGTTTAATATTTTCCTGTCAGTTACGTCGTGCCATTTAAATTCTATAATTTTAAGAAGCTTTGGAAAATTTAAATATTATTAGCTATATTATTTGGAGTAATAATTATTCGTTATACACAGAGTGCTTCATTTTAATCTTCACGCAGTTAACTCCAAAAGTATTCGTTGTTGTTTCAAGTGTGAATAGTTGCGTGGAAATATTGAAATAACGATAATATAATTGCTCGATCCTTAATGGATCGATCGCAGATTGAATTTATCTCGAAAATGTCAACCTCCGAGTTGTTTCCCCATCGTATTTTCTATCGTTTCCTCGACGTACTTCGTTCCAGCAGAAAATTGACCGACCGGTTGTTACCGTGCTTGTTTTCTTCCGTTATTCGGCCTTGTTTGCTATCGTTTGTCTATCTATTACCGCACGAGCACGTGCCGTATCTTGAAAACAAAACGTTAAACCCCCCTCCCTCTCGCCCATCGAATCCCCATCGCGTTGAGAATCTCATTCCGAGGTCTCAGGCGCGAGGTTGCTTTCGCGAATATTACACCCGCGAGAAGGTGGATATCGAATTTAGATTATCCGTGTTTATCTGAATTTCGAGGGAAAACGGGCACGATAATGCAGCTTGCAACAAAACGACGTGGTGTTTCTTCGCAGGGACGATTAACCCTCGTCTTAGGAAATCTCTTCTAGCGCAACTCTCGCCAATGCGGCCAACCTTTGACCTCCTCTCATTCCGACGTAACTGGAAACGAATAATGACGAATTTTGTCGATAGTAACAAATAAGTTAAATCGAAAAACGCGAGAAAAGAAAGAATTGTGAAAAGTTGGCGAATTCACTTGGACAGTTCGTCGGACAGTTCCAGCGGATACGGCGAATTACCGATACAATGCTAGGATACGAGGCGTTTATAGAACGATCGGCACTCGTGGAACCGTGCCACTCGCATTTATGACATTACGCCGCGAAACGACGCGCGTAATTCCGACAGTGCGCGTTGGATGGCTGCACAACCCTCGGTTTACCGTCGGATTTCGCCAGCATGGTTCACCACTTAACCTAACTGATTCAAGATTCGTTCCAGATAAAGCGGCGCGTTAACGAAAATAATGATTCTCCGCGTCATCCCCCGTGCTCGATGCAGAGGCCCCCGGATTAAAGTGAACGGCGAGCGGCGCACGATCGATAGAAAAGACCGATTTGTAGAGGATCAGGCTAGACACCGAGCGTGCTTTCTCCTTCGATTACAGTCTCCTTCGTTGTGTGTGTGTGACGTTGTGACGTTGTGTACCGCGTCGACACCTTAATGGTTAAGTTAATCAATCCTTTGACCATTTACACAGGGTGTAAAAGTCGAAAAATAATCCAATCTCTCCTTAACTTGTTTTTTACCTCGTGACGGAAATTATATTTCTAACAAAGTAATAACAAAAATAGTTTTATTTCTAATGAAATATTGGTAATACTGCGAAGTACTTCAGGTGGCTTTTTCATTGGAGTGTCATTTGGTAAATTCAAATTCATTGGCAATTTGACAGAAACCTTCAATTTAATATTTCAAATATTTTGTAGACCCTGGTTCGTTCGTATCAGATTGATGAATTTGTGCAGTTTCTGTTCAGAACGTTGTTTCTTTTATTTGTCTAGTGTACAGTTATACTATTATCATCGTCATAAATATTACTCAATTTACCACATACATATTTTCCAATTTATTTATACGTTCTTTTAAACAAGTGTACGAGACATTAATGTTAATTGTTGATACTGTAGAAATAGTGTGATTTTGACTAGCAAATCAATTAAGATCCCTTCAAGAATGCTTAAAACCCTTCTTCTTCTGCTTTAAATGTTTGAAATCTGAGAGGAATGAAATATACTCATGTAGACATTCGTGACTGACCTGTATCACTTATATCAGATTGTAGTATCATTTTGATGGAGATTATACCCCCCAAAAGCTTCTAATCTACTCAGAAAGATGTTTCAAAACAATGCTGTGTTCCAGTCTCGTAAAACCACTTTGCTTGTAAAAGTATACATTTTCCACTTACCACGTACCATTTACTTGTAAACCTGTAACTTGACGAAAGCACGCTTCAGATACCATAAAAAAATATCACACGTATGATCAATTCAAACGATTGCAAGAATTCCAAATATCTTAATAGAGATTTTTACACGTGCAAGTGTCACTGCAACCAACATTGAATATTAACGCCGAAGATCTCTATCGAGAAAAGACTACGAAAACGGAATCTGGAAGCCGAAAGGGAGAGATTAATCGGAACCTTCGTAACTTCCTTCATCTCTGAAAGACAACGTTCGATGATGCTCGATTCCAGCTCGTTCCTAGCTCAATATATATATATATATATATATATAGTTTTAGACGTGCACTTTTGTCGCAACGAGTCGATCGTTCCCCATCGATTTCGTTCGACGAGAAAATTAAACCGCCGGTAATTCCCACGCGGGGGTAGCGTCAAGAGGCCGATTTCGTCTGTTCTGACAGTGGCCCACAGTTGGTCTCCGTATCAGCCTTTTTTCCACCGGCATCCGAGTCGAATCGATTCGATCGTTCGTTTGCCTTCTCATTACTTGCCTCGGTACCGGTATCGCTCAGTGTCGAGCAACGAAACGGCTTGATCGACGTTTCGGCTGGTTTTTATCTTTTCTTCCTTTTTTCTTTCCCCTGAATCCACGTCAACGGTTAGGTAGGAGCAACACGGAGACCTAACAAAGTACATCGTCGAGCACGTCGGCTTCAACCTGCATGAATTCCGCGTTCGATGGTCATCTTATCATTGATTAAATTCGATTCCCTATTAGTCCGGCTGGAATTAGCTATCATTACTGATAATATTGACGGGCAGCGGCATTCCTATTGGCACGGTGCTATTATTGAGACGGAACAGAAAACGTATCGATCGTCTGCATATAGTTGCTCGCGATGACAGTCGAGCTGTAGTTTGGAACGGAAGAATCTTTATATTATACGTAGATATAACTCGCGTCTCGTCATTTGTCGCGATAATTATTGTATTTGAATATTTGAAAAGTTTGCAATTTCTGGAGTTATTACTGGCATAGACAAAAGGCAGTACTTGTAGAGTTCTGAGAACGAGTTCGACATTTCGACGTTCGACAAGGAGAACGTTGAAACTCGTTTTTTCCTAAAATCATGATTTTTCAATTGTGTCGTTATTGCAGCGAGAGAGTGACACACGGCATCTTGAAATTTTAGTAATATTGTAACGAGAGACGACTATTGGTAAAATTTTGAGATCAAACTGAAAACGTGTATCGCAAACACACCTTTGTCGAAAGATTTTCGTGCATTTACGCAAAAATTTAAAGTTGCAAAAGTATAGAATATTTAGTAGATGAGACAAATTTAGTTATATCCGTGACAATCGTGTCTCATCATAGTATTAATGAAATTTGAAAATGTTTGATGGAAAATGTTTTTTCGCTTGTTGTACATAAAATATTTTGAAATTTCATTAGCATAATGACGAGTGACGAGTATTATAATTATGTTGGTAAAACTTGAAATCAATCTAAAAAGATATACAATAAGATTTACAAGATATTTATTGCAAACACACGTGTAAAATATTAAAAATAATCATTTTGTGCGTATGATAAGTGTTAAAGATAGTCCCGCTCAATATTGAAGCTTGCGATGTAATGGATTGTGGTTGTTTAACCTCCGCTTGTTCGATCCATTCGGACCCATCTGAATAAACAGTCGAACGCCAAGAATCGATAGAACAAAGACAAATGTAATAAATGTTCTGAACAGTATTGTTTGCAGTATTCATATTGTGTGCGGAATATGTAAAATGCGGAAATCAATAAATATTATGTATGTATTTATATACATCGTGGATGCATTAATCTTTTTTTTTTTTTTACAGTAATATAAAATACGATTAATGGAAGATGAAAAATTTTTCATTTCCAAAATTCGTTTTATTGACATAAATTGCAATAAATGTCCTTTTTACGAATCTAAAGCGTAGCGTAATTTATTATACATTTCTAGATTTCTCTCACTTCACACGATATAATCGTAACAATCGTATCTTATTGTAGTGTTCATGAAATTTTGGAATATTTTATAACACGCGTGATATACTCATATAAAGTAAATATAATTGCATTAAATGAAATTTAATATCTCGTAGATAGATTTGTTTCAAACGTGAACAATATAATCCTGATAATCAGTTCTTATTTACTGTGCAGTGATACAAGGTATCAAATTATGAATATATTTATAATTTTAAAAAAAAGTTCCTACAAATGTTCCAATATTTTCGCGAGCGACTGTACGTCCTTCGAAACTTGTCACGTTGTTTGACACCGCACGAGTAAAAACCGACGCGGATAAATTTCAATCCCGTATATTAATTAATCAATCCCAGTTTAAAGTACTTCACTTTGAAAGATAGCTCGTAACGATGAATTTATTTCGCGAGAAAACAAAGAAAAAAAAAAAAAGAAAATATCAGAAGCCAAATTCTGTCAGTTCTCGGAGAATGTGAAAACCATTCTGGCGGATAATAAAATATTGATAAAGAGTATTATCGCGGCGTGTAGTAACGTGAAAGCACGTCCCGGCTCCGACGTAAGAAGGCACGGGAAGCTTTCAGGAAAATGCGACATACATTTCCCTCCGTGGGTACAAGAAATTCGATTTATACACGTCTCGACTGAGGTAAAACGACCTTTGTCAAATGGGTTTAAGTCGAGACAGGTGCTTTTCAGTGGTCCTCTTAAATGCTACTTTCACGTAGGCAATTTGAGCCGTGAACAAGTCAAGTGACACGGATAGCCCCGCGTTCTTTAGACCAATGTGGAAGCGTTACGAAGGCAGGAGAGAACAGAAATACTTTAACACGTTGACCACCCGCGAGTGATCATTGACCGACCGTTTTTTTTTTTTTTTTTTTATTTCTCTAAATACGATGGAAGTCATTTTAAATAACATAAACGGATACACAGATCTTATAACGCACAACGGATAATGCATATTTCAAGTAAATTTACGTGAACTACGTTTGGTACTACGAAATGGAAAATACGCTTTTTTTTATTGTAACAATGTATAATGTTTTGCAAAAATTAGGAATTATGGTACCTCGTCGTCTATAAATTTCGGGTGATAGTTTAAACGGTCCATTGAAACGATTGATTAATCGATTCTCTTCAGAAGCTTCGCAACCTCTCCCGTTCGTAAAAGGCAACGCGCCTCCTTTTTGTGTGTTTCGTCCATTTAATCGTTCGCATTGTCTTCGTTCCAAACAACTTTTCACGTGAATTTGAGTTCCATCTCGGAACGGAATTACACGGCAGACGTGAAGTAATTATTCATTTACATGAAACTAAAGAGTACAAAAGCACGCGGAAAGTGCTCATAACATATACGGGGATATACGCATATTAGTCACGCAAGGTAGAACGTGCGCGTTGTAATTTTCAATAAAAGTTTAATTTGTAATTCAACAGGTAGAATAAATCTCTCTTCGCTAAATTCCATTTCCTTCGTCGTGTCCATAAAGACAGAGAAATCCGCAGTGCGATGGTTACACTTTTATAGTTTTTTGTCGTGCGCAACACATCGACGAGCTGAAACTCCTTTTCGTACTTATATATGTGAAGATTGTTTAATTTTCGATTTTGTTGAGAAACTCGTGAATCTTTATTTTTAGTTAAATTCGATTTTAAGATACCTCTATATATCCGAATTTGTTCATGGTACTGTTAACGAAAGTGTCCCACGTGTTTGTAATGCCATTAATATTATTTCTCACTCTCAGATTAGGCAATGTTACACAAACCTAATTTTCATCAGTTAGACACAAGTATACGTTTTTGTGACTCTCATTGTAGCAAGCACATCGGATAAATCAGAATATAAATTTAACAAACTGACGAAGAAAAAAGAACCGATAGCAAGTTTCGAAGAATCTTTAAATCCATTGCAGATTCAATCGCGAGGAAAATTCTTCAACTTTTCTACGCATAATTCTGTGACAATTCATGGCATATTCACGAGAAGATTCTGCTACTTATCCTTCTAAAAAGAAATCTCGGAATAAAATGGATTTTCTAACTTCAAAACGAGACCAAGTTTTGTTATTGTATACGTTTTCTTTTTATAAAATTATTCAAGTGTTCTGTTAATGAGAGTCACCTAAGAGTGAACTTTTTATCACTGAAAGTAGGGTAACCCAGAAAATCGGGCTTCTTCAGGTGCAACGCTAATGCAACGAAAATTAGCGATTGGTTGATTTGGATCACGTGATTCGCGAGGGGGCGTTGTCTGGTACTGAGCGATCACGCCGGTAATTTGTTTTCTATCGATTCAAATGTTTGCATATCAATAAAATTTTACGTGCAAAAAAGTCGTCTTCATTTCCTAGTCGGAACAGTTGCTTCTGGGCCTTTCAGTGAGACGAATTGTACTGGCGAACAAGTCGTGCAGTTTTTAATTTAATTACAGAAATTAGTACCCTCCGAATTTATTCAGTTCGACTATGATTAAAAATCAACTCATTGTCTCGGAGGGATTTTTATCACACGACGAAGGATACTATTCTCGCAGTGAGAAATCGTTTTTGTTGACAGTTTCCGTCGGATGATTCAGGACCGCAGAAGGAAGAAAAAATATCGCACTTCCTCGAGACGCACTGGCTCGTAGTTAATTAAAATCGGGAAGGAACGTGGAAACGAAGTATATGGGATAAGGTACGAAGTTGGAAGGGATGGAAGTTAACTAGAGCGATGGTAAAACCTACATTCGGGTGGAAGGGATAATAGAAAGGGTGGCAGGGTGGGACGGAGCGAAATAGGATCTTGCGGTGAGCAACTAAACCGTCAGATGTCCCTCATTGTCTATGAAGACTTTCTCTCTCTCTCTCTCTCTCTCTCTCTCTCTGGTAGTTAGTCGTGATGGACAAGCCACCACCCAACGAGATCCAAATAATTTTATTATAAAGCTAGTGGCAGAGACCATCTTTGGTCTCCTTAGAACGTTCCCGAGGAAACGTTCACGATCTTGGAAAGTTCCCCAGCTGCAGGATGACAGGGATGTGACGTCTTATGTGGTGACCGAGAGAGAAAATTCGCGTCACCGCGTCTGGTGGAGCTTGTTCTCTCGGAAACTTCTCTGGCGCTGCACCAGTTACTTATTCAACCATCTTGCGACGTCGAATTTTTTTCTCGCTTCGGTTGAAGTTCGAGCGGAAAAATCGGTCGCTCTGCTTGTCGTATCCGGTCTCGATTAAGCTTTCAACGACGCGCGTCAGGGGGAGGGGGAGGGGACTGGATCTCCTGGCCAAAAGTCCATTTCCGGGGAATAAAATGACTCGCTATAGTGTCGATCCTTTCTGTTCCTGGTCAGAGAGATAAGTTGCATTGATTTTTGAAAATCGCCTCCCAGGCAATTTCTGTGGCTGCGACGATCATATTGATGGCTCACGATATTCTTCGTTCCACGCAGTTTGAATAATAAAATTGTAAATAATACGCGGCGATGTAATAAATTTCGTGGTCGGTGAGCTGATATGACAAACATTACGCGTCGAAAGTGTTAACGTATTCGTGACGTGAATTCGCGTCATTCCAAACTCCGTTTCTGACTGTGGTCGATGCGAATTAACATTATTTTATAAACATTTTTTTTTTTTTATTGGCGCCGAGTTATCGCACACGTATATTTCTGCTGATGGAGCAAATGCACGGAATTTTGCGATGTGAAATTGTGTTTAAAAAATGCGATAATTCTTTACCAATGTTTATGATTTTTAAAACTGAAAATCGTGAGTTACTTCGTTGCGTGATAATTTATACCTTTAAACATGTGATAATCAATGTTTAGAAAGTTTACTATTTTTACAAATTATACTCTTTTCTAATAGTTTTATTTAAAAAGAAATCAATTTCAATCAAATTAGAATTATTCTACGTGCACAAAAAATGCCTAAAAATGAATCATTTAAGAACAAGAAGAGAGATGAAGAAATTGAGATAATTTTATAATCGATAAATTGTACAAACGTTACACCACTATTAACCTTTAACTGGTATCGTTGGAGCTATAAAAATTTTTCTGTTGTTCTTACGTTATCATTGATTTAATTTTAATTATTCTGTAATCTCTATCGCAGGAAATATAAAATACACGAAATAAGATCTGAAGGGTTTAAAAGTGATGGATGGGATTTCAGGTAGTTGAGAGAGAGAGAGAGAGAGAGAAAGCGAAGGTTGCGTTTCGTTTCGGAGTCACTGCCTAGATTCGGTGGGGCAACGACTCCTTAACCCCGGACGCTTGTTATTGTAATTGGCCCGATGATCACCCCATCCTAGCGGGGTTCCGCACACTGCTTTGCTTAACGTCGGAGGGAGATTGGCAGGACCTCGACGCTAGGCGCGCAGCCACTTGCCGCTTGTGCTAGTCAGTGTTCGAAACTCGTAGTCGAGAAATCCTAGGCCGCTACAGATCAAATAAAATAAGATAAAACAATTGAATAACATTAAACAAATTGCCATTTGCGGTCTCTCATGATTCCACGATATAATTTAAGGATTAACAGTGTTGACAAAAATATTTATTTCCCATAGTTGCGGAAGGAGAGACGCCTGCTCCTCCGGTGAAACACTATTTTTCTTACTGAGAAAGTGTGCTTGGGAAAAGTTCTTTCTCTGGAAGGAGGAAGAAACATCGGTTGAGAGAAAGGAACGAACTCCAAAGAGAGGAACAAAGATGGATTAGTAGATTCGAGCGCAAAATTAATTTCTGGCACAGTTGCCGGATTGTAGATTATCCGATACTTGCCGCGAACTTATTTGACCTCTTTCCGGCGAAGAAAAAGAAAGAAAGAAAGAAAAGAGAAAAAAAAAAAGGAAAAGTGACGGAACACAACGTACGTTGCTCGAACTTTCGGCTGTCCGCCCCAAGAAAAATCTCCCGAAATGAGAATGCATTTTGCCCGTTGCGCGAGAACTCCGCGTGTAAATGATGCTTTTAACGCGGAAAGATTCACTGCAACCAAAATGTTTCAATCTAGCCGGCTAGCTTTCGCATTTTTGGTCGTCGGGCGCGAGAAAGGGAAGGATATTGCTCCTCTGTCGTTAAAAATTCGCCCGTTTGAAATTGTTGAAAGCGCAGTGATGACGAAATTTCCGAAAACGTCTCGCGCTTTCAGTTGGTCCGGAATTTTTCAAATTGGAATTTTCCATTTAAGCGGAAATAACGTTTGCGAGAGAGATTTTTGACGAGCCAGAACTCACGACCGAAAATATTTTTTGCGTAATTAAACGTCAATTGAATATAATTAAATTGCATCCTCTTGACGAGGATGCAATACATTGTTGATTCTCGTATATTTTCTATTAACGTAGTATAGTGATCTTTTTTTATTGTATGTATACGAAAGACATCTACAGTTTTATTTTTTTTATAGTAGTTGTAATATAAACTACAATTATTAAATCAAATTAAATATTATAGCTGTATGTATCTCTGTACAGATAGCTTAAAAATTATTATAATAATCTCATTATGCGTGACACCAAAGTGATAAAAAGTTCGTTGCAAAGTTTCGGGACCTGAAACAATAAATCGGTTCCATTAGTTTCAAAATTTCAGACGACAGTTACCAGATATCGATCTTGAATGGTGACGAAAAACGATAAAACGCATTTGTCACAAAGATCGTAAGTTCTTCCACTAGACGTCGTTTTTGCCCAAGATTTCAGGCAATCGAAGTACAACGCACGTAGCGCGGGGAGGAGAATATCGTTGCCCGTTTACCAAAACGATCAATTAACGAACCGTCTGAACAGAGAGTTGTCAAGAGTGTTTCACTTTAAAATCGGCTTCAGTAAGTGAAAATATTTCGCGTGTTTCTCTCTCGCGCGCTGGCGAAAAAATTGAATCTCCTCGGCCTGGTAATATAAACTCGTTCCATCTGTTTATCGGGACGCCGAGAATGCAAACGAGGGGAGAATGGTTCGTTGCGGGCAAGAAATGAATTCACGGTGTTTCGCGATTGAGAAGCGGCGAAATAAAATTTACCGACGAGTCTCACTCGGGCAAATTGAGAGAGAGAGAGAGAGAGAGAGGGAGAGGGAATATTTTCAAGACAACGACGTACAATTGCAATTTCGTCACTTGTCCGCGGTCGATGCGATATTTCGAGGAAAGTCGAGAAAATTCAACTGCAGCGTGTACCGGGACGAGATTAATTTTCGTCGACCAGCGAAGACCAGTCGGTGGTTTGCTTTGCACGCTGCACGTAGCGCGTCTGAACTATCACGTCGTCGCAGGAAACTTTAAAGAGTCCAACACACCGGCTGAGTGTCTTAAATTTCCCCGCGTTCGGACGAGAACAGAGTTCGCCTCTGGAAAGGTCTTCTCACCCCGGGGGAGAAGCGAGCGAGGGATGTTAACGGCGTACGTTTGAAAATTCGAGTCGAGAGATTCGCCCAGCGAGCATGCCACGTCCGCGACCGACTGGGATTCCTCCAGTCGTAATTACGGCGTTCCTGTACAAAGGAGAGCAGCTCGAATTTAATCGGATGCCGCGCAATTTTACTATCGGAAGGCTGTTTATACGATGATCGATTCATCGGGTGACGACGAACCTCGGGAAACTAAGTGGATCTACTACGTACTGTAATTTCCATTCGGTCGTTCAGATATTTGAGACACTCGAACGTTAAATGTTCGAATTGTTATAACTTTTGCGAAAAAGGGAGTCGTACAACGATACATCTCGTGATACATTTTATATGTGACATGGTGTAATGCGATAATATAACAATATACAGTGTATCAATATACTAAAACAGAGTCTCGATTGTACAAAGTACGTTTTATATATGTTGTGTTTAATTATATCGTACGTGTATTACAAACGTTGTATTTGTCGTGTATAATTTGTAATTTATATTTATTGCACTGTTTTTTATATCGTACAGATATAGCAGATAGTTGTCCCAAGATACGGGGTGTATATATAAATACATACATTAATTCTTTCGTTCCAGTTTTCGTTCAAAAAGCAACTGAGAGAGTATCGATGGCTCGAGTCTTCTTGTAACGAAAACGAGAGCGAGAGGAAAGCAAAAGAAAAAAAGAGAAAGAAAAGAAAAAGAAAGAGGAAACAGATATCACGGGTTCGTTAGTTGAGGATCGAAACGTCTAGAAAGCAAGAGCGGACGTGGAATCTTGAACGGCGCTTAGGGTGAACTCGTCTTAACCACTTCTACAGCTGGAAAGCTCCGAAGCGTAGTCCGCGAGCCACACGGTCTGGTAAACTAACGAAAGAGAAGTCCCCAGTTACGAAAGTGCTGCACTTACACGCGGATCGTTCTGAAGAACAGCTCGCAAAGAAAGAAAAGCTCGGCCCTGGCATTCTTGTCCGACGTTGTCAACTTAGTCTCCGGCTCTCGTTGATTCTCCCCTTCTCCGGCTTCGAGAGCGCGCGCCTCTCGATTTCCGCTTTGAACCTTTTGATCGGATTTTCGGAGGATCGATCCCCCTCCCGCGATCCGGCCATTTTTTTTTTTTTTCCTCCGTTCTTCGGCCGAAAAACAAACGGATCTTGCACGCCGCCGAGAATCCCGATGTTTATTTAAATTTCCCTTTATCCGGCTCTCTTTATCGACTCGCTCGCCGCCCGAGCGCGTGAAAACTTCGCGAGATCGTGCAACGCGATTTGAAAGCTCGCAGCATTCCGATTTCACTTGACGATGATCGAGTTTTCGAACTCGATCCGGGGAAGTTTCGATGCTCTTTCGTGCGCTCGCGAAAATCATCAAGAGTCTGGAAGTTTAATGGCATACCGTAATTTTAGAACGTGCTCGTGTTTAAATACGTGTGCGCTAGCTGATACACAGGGATGGACGAGAGAAAGTTCTCTCGCGTGAGTTTTAATAATCTGTCGGGAGTATGGAACAAACGACTACTCACGACACATTTCAAACTCGATTTTCTCGAAAACGAGCTTCCGCAATGTTTATACGAAATTTTTTGTTTATTTTTTCATGCAGAATCACCTCCAATGCGCTCGTATTTATAACCCATGTTATATACAGGGTGTCCCGCATTTTTCCGTACATACTTCGGGTGTGTGTTCTACAGGTAAAGATAAGACTAAAATGTTATAAGAAAAAGTCCAAATGTTTTGTTGAGAAGTTACTATGACAAAAATAAAAAATGCGAAAGATATGATAACGTTGTGTAAAAAATTGGTTTAATATTCTCAAAGATATTAGTCGAGAGAGGGCAATTTCCTGACCTCCTAGGTCACCTTACTCCTTTAGCATCGTTAATGCAACGAAAATTAGCGATTGGTTGATTTGGATCACGTGATCGTGAGAGGGCGTGGAATAGACCTCGAGGAATGGCGTTGTCTGGTACTGAGATATTATAGGTATATTTAACAGCTTTTAAATCATATTTGTGTCATAAATTCTTAACATTTTTATCTTATTTTTACTTGTAGAACACACTCCCGAAACAAGTTAACCTCACGCAACAAATTAACACATATTAAAATCGTCATAATTTTGCTCATACATTGTCCATGTATAAAATCATACAATGTTGTGCATCTCAATATTTTTTCGATACTAATTTTAACTTCAATTTCATTTACGATTCATTACGTAAAACAAAAACAATGAAGAACAAAATAATATTATACGCTTATAAACTAGATCATTAGACATTTGTTTATTTTGCAGTCGATTAACGAAAATACGAATTGTCGGTACGCGACACAATTGCCGATGCAACACGCACCATGCAGAATAAATACAGTCCATGGTCAGAAGAGAAATAACAAAGTCCTGAACAAAGAATTGTTCACGTTGTATAATTCAGAGTGAACAATTTAAAGATGGTAAATGACGCGAAAAGGGAAAGGTCGTCGATCATTCGTGGACCAGCGGGTACTCTATGGATGTTATTTCGTTAGAACAGAGACAAAATAGCTGAACAAACCGTTGGTCATCGTGTTACACGTTGTTACTCTCGCAAAACTGTCCAGTACTCGCTGTCGATTCACTGGCAAAAATATCTCGTATCTGGTCAGTCAGGGTTGTTTGAAAATTTCCCCATCGGGCTCCAACCCCGCGCGTTTAAATTACTAAACTATCGGTCTGTTTAGAACCGATCGCCTTCCAACGATTTTCTTTCCACATTTCGACATTCGTGATACTATTTATGAAAGTAAAAAATCGCGAGGAAACAAAATTTTTTAGTATTCCGTTATCGTGTACAGGGTGTTCCATTTTTATCCCACTGCTAAATGTGTCAGCGTGTTCTATGATTAAAAATAAGAAAGAAGTTGTCACAAACTTATAATGGAAGGACCAAAATTGTAAATGACTGGTTTCTTATTGAGTCATTAGCTGTCATTGTAACTATTACGCAACTATTATTTTGTACATTGTAGTACTACATTTGTGGTTGACACTAATACCAAATTATGCATTTGCAAACCTATGTTTGTATACCTTTTTCTTACTCTTAATTACTACAGAACATACCGACACCGTTTGGCGGATAGAAATGAAACACCCAGTATATGCAGAAATTCGGAGCGTTTACTTTACTTCCTGAGCGGAACAAACTTTTTTGCACATTTCTTTGAAGAGCAAAAATATTATTGCAACAAATTAATTAGAATTTCCGTAATACGAACAAACAGTATTCCGAGAGAAATATTTGTTCAGCAAAATTTGTTTCAATCTTAAGTAAGTAAAAATAAAGTAAAATAAAACACCCTAGAATTGAAATTTTAGTAACAAAAATAAACGAATATGTAAATATCGATTCGAAACTTCTTTCGAAAAATTCGCCAATCGATCGTTCGAGGTTTCAGCCTCGAATAGCGGCGTTAACAATTTGCGGATATTCGAGAAACAAATTTACAGTGCTTGTTCCAGTGGATTGGCGTGTCGTGTATCGAGTTGACGCGTGACTCCAATGAAATGCACGATGAAACAGATTATGCCGTATTTGCGCCGTGCGAAATGCGACGGCGGCAAAAAAAAAAAAAAAAAAAAAGAGTAACAAAATTCCGAGCGAATGCGGTTGATACTCGTTACATTCAGTATATTCAGCACTCTGTAGCGTGGAGTTTCGAGCCCTTTCATGTCGTCGCATACCAGAGGGAAAATTGTGCCCGATGGAAGAGCGCGTGGACGCTGCGAGAGCTAATCAAAAATAAACAAAAAAAAAAAAAAAAGAAAATGCAATTTCAAAATTCTCTGAAAAAACAAATAGATTCGACGTTTCGACTCGACCGTTTCCGGAGAACGTGATAAAACGGATCGAGTTTCCTCCGTAATCGAAGATACGCGTTTCGTCGATTTCCTCGTTACTTTTCTGCAAACGTGCTCCATTCCGCACTCATCATAAGCACGTTAAGAAATATTGCGAATTATTTAATACAGTGAAATTTCACTTATATCAATTTGCGGTAGATGGCTCGCACACTTTTATCAGCGCATTATTGAAAAAGCATTCCGAAACTTCATGAACGAGACAGTATCGTTATAATTACTAAATTGAAAAATGAAATTTAAAAATGTGTATACCTAGATACTATAAAATGTATAAAATGTATATAGGTATGTGGATATTGGAATTTGTTGCAATTGTACGGTTTGCGAATATCTCGAAAATATTTGAACGATCAGTTGTTCACTATATGTGTGTTTAAGACCATTATTTCCTTTTCATTAAGTGACAACTGGTCACAGAAATATTCGTATTGTCTTTACGTCTTTTCACAATGAAAGACATACACCGAAACTCGTATGGATGAAAATAAATACTTCCCCAATTCAATTTCGAAATTTTCATCGCGAAACCGCATCGATTGTTCGGAGTTAATGTACAAATGCATTATAACGTATATATACGAATATTTCTGTGACTCGCTGTGTATATTTAGAGTGAATAACTTAATTCCTATACAATTACAATAGTCGTTGAAATGCTAATTAAATTTCAGAAAGTTGCGCACAACGCGTGCAACAAATCCGTAAAAATTTTCCACAAAAGTGTTTCGCTTATCGTTAATGATTTTTTTCGTAGCATATAATGGGAATGGATTCAAATTTGAAATTGATTTAATTGAAACAAATGAATTTCGTGCAAATTCCACTGGATTCCATTGTGTATCGTACGAATGCTCGTGGTGGCCGACACGCATTTTAATTATTGTGAAAGTTCGCGCGGCTTTCCAAAGCGTCCCGTGTCCCCCGTAGGCGCACTGTCTTCACGCAAATCCTCAAGAGATCGCTTAACCCAATAGTCGGACAATTAGAGATCACTCCAATCATTGCCTCTCCAAGAAAATTGTTATTTCGCCAGGGTCTCGTCTAGGTTCATTGATTTTATGAATCCTTTCTTACTCTTATCTCTTATTTTATTTTATCCTCTCATTAATAAATGTTTTTCTGCAGAGTAAATTTCTTTGCATCGATGCAAACAAAATGAATAAACTTTTTTTTTTCGTTTTTGAAACGTTCCTTTCAAAATTGTATATTTCTGTATACATGCGTCTATAATATTTATCATTTATTTACACGCTGGATTTCGCAAATTACTCGTCTTTTGTACGTCAAAGAATCTTTCCCCGTAAACATTGATACAAATAAATAAATAAATAAATACGTGGCACGAAATTTGAAGAGTCGTTTCATTCGGTTCAAACAAATATTAAACGAATTGCCGTGCAAATGTTTCATCGTCAAACAGAATGCCATGTAAATGTTTTGTAAACAATAAAAACGATTGCGTTTAATTTTTTTTTTTTTTGCTATTTACATATTACGCGGAGATAGACTTCAATCATGATCGTTCGTATCGTGTCTTTGCTTTGATTAATGTGATTTTTAAATTAATCGATGTACTGTCTGGTTCCAGGTGGTATAGCGTCATGTATAAGAAATTTTCGAACCGACTTTCTGGAGGAATGGCCGACTCCTGGCACGGGACCCCATTTCGACACCACGATGCAGTCGAATTTCACAGGACTCGTGGGGAAAACCGTGCATCTAGTATGCAAAGTGAAAAATCTTGGAAATCGCACGGTAAGTTTATCAAATTTAATTCAATTCTATAATTACCTTCACTCGTTTGAAACAGGGAAAAAATCAAATCTCTTTGATTAATTAACGCTACAACAACCATTGACGCTATACTCGATCTCGTGTGATTTTCAGCTTTTACTTAGTATCACGCGTGATTGTTTATATTCATTCATGTAGTATCATCTGCTTATTTTAGTTTAGACACTTTTAGTGCCTTCCTTGTTCTTCATAGAATCATAATTACTGCATGTTTCTTTACAAATAACGAAAATTATATTTTGTTAATTATTAAATGAGTTATGCCAATCGACTGCATAGCCCCTATTCTGATGAAAGTTATTCTAGAAATATCAGTCGGTCGTTGTGGTATTGACGTTGTTGATTAATATTAAAGATATTCTCAGAGAAAGTGATAATTGAACTGCGGATGTTTGTGCGGTTGTTTTCTATCTTTATGGGTATAATTTAAAAAATGAAACCTAGAGCACAATTTTATTTACTAAATGTTACAACGTGAATGTTCAACCTTCGATATTTGATACATTTGTGCATCTTATACGGTTTCAAACTTTACCAGATAAAATCAAACTTAAATTTTTAGATTGTTTTTTTAGACTCACACTTTTGGATTTTTATGGAGAAATATACATTTGAAGACAACAATTTACAGTACAGAAATATTTACGCGAAACGAATATTGATTGCAGAAGTAAAAACATAACTGCGTGTAAAGAAATTCAAACAGAGTTGACACGAAATTTGTCCCACAATAAATTCAATGGCACTTCAATGTTAATTTTGCGTCGATGAAGGGTGGTGTCGCTTCGAAACGCGCGCGCAAACAAGCACACCGTCACGCTCCATATTTTTATCACGAACTTTTTAACGAAGCATTTATGGGCTTTCCACTACGTGACATTTCAGTTTTATTCCGTCTGTAATTGGCAAAGTTTGAAACGTTCTGTACATGTGTATTTTGTAAATGTACGTTCAATCTACAAACGCAGGGCAAAAATTCGTAGTCTTGCGGTAACGCGAGGCTGCAATAATAAATTAAAAATTAGCAGTGTCCCTCTCTTTGCCAATCAGCGAGAACCAATCGATACAAAAACAAATACAAAGTTTAATAAACTCGGTCTGAATCCTCTTCGTCTCTTCGTTCGAAAGAAACACGCGGCTAACGTACGTAAGTAGAAAACTCGCGGTAAATCTTACGAGGCGTGGAGCAATTTTCCCAAGCTCTGCTCGTGTGTGAAAACGATCGGAAGAAACGTGCGGTGAAAAATAGAGGATAAATCTCGTATCTCGGAGGAGAAGGAAGCGGAGGATTCCGTAAAAGATCCAAACATCTTATTGATCTGCTCCTGATAGGCTCTGCTACCGTGATAGGCTATGGAACACGTTTAATCCGCTAATTGAGTCGCGCCAGTTATGACGCGAGACATCGTGAATGCTCGTTGGCAGCAGAAACAGTTGGCAGCTTTGGAAGCGGGCCGCGAATATATGTATAATATATATATATATATATACATTCACGACATGTTTAGCCAAAGCAGCTAAGAAGCCGCTGTTAATACACCGCCGACGATAATGGCGGTCTTCATTAATAGGCGTACAGAGACCGCAAGCTAATCAACAGCAGTTTGACTTTGGCTTAGAGCTTCCCGATGGAAGCAATTACAATGCCGTGGACTCGGTCTTACCTGATTCTGATCACTCCGCCCGTGGTTTAAGGTCGTGGCATCGACGTACGTCTGAACGATAGAGCGATCGATAGACATCCTTCCTCCCGTTGACTGTAGTTATAACTCGATCGTCGATTTTTCGGAATAGTGTTAGTAGAAAATTGTTTTATTCATTGTGTGTGTCTGTAAGAGGGAACTTTGAGTTCCCCGATTTATGGCACGCTGTTTTTGAAGAGAAAATCCAACAAGAGGACCAAGACTCAAGCGGCCTAGGATTCCTCAACTACGAGTTTCGAACACTGACTAGCACAAGCCGCAAGTGGCTGCGCGCCTAGCGTCGTGGTCCTGCCGATCTCCGACGTTAAAGCAAACAGTGTGCGGAACCCCGCTAGGATGGGTGGATGATCCTCGATGGCCAGCCTAGCGGGGGTACTTACAACAACAAGCTTCTGGGGTAAGGAGCCGCTGCCATCAGCCCCACTGGATGGATAAGTCTTAGACAGTGATCTCCGAGACGAAACGCGCAACCTTCGCTTTCTCTCTCTCTCTCTTTCTCTCTCTCTTTTTCACAATTACCTATTGATTTATGTATAAGAGTCGAGTTACTCGAAGCTAACGTTTTAGATATTTCCAAATCGGGAAAATGTCCTATCCAGATTCTTCGAGCTTTGAAATTTCCCACGCGTGAAGATTCGCAATTCGTTGCAAAAGCGATGTAACTCGTATTAATTGTCTTGGAAATTTGACGTCCGTGAGGACCAGAACAAAGTAGCAGATTTGAGAAAATTTTTTCTTCCTGACAGTAATTGGATTAAAGGACTCGGAGAATTAAAAAAAACATCTCGCGGCAGCACTTGTTCCCCCGCGGAAGAGGGCGGAAAACGAAGAAGAAGAAGAAGAAGAAGAATCGTCGTATCGCGAGCCGAATTGTTCGTTGTTGTTAAAACTGCAGTCGGATTACGATGCTGAGGAACAAAGCGCTCGAGATCATTACACCGCTCCATGTTTCTCCTCGAATGGCAGGAAACTGCAGCACACACGTATAGTGCGTACATGTGTGTATACACGTCTGTGTGTGCGTGTATGTGTAACTCTGTCCCTTTCATCCGGGCAAAGATCAGCGCGAGTCCTTATTTTCTTGAGATCTATCCTCTGTCTCTCTCGGCCGATCCCATTTTCCCCGCTGTCTACTTTCACGGTAAGAGCCTGTAATCCCTGCGAGCGTCAATGGAGCCGGAAGTCGTAAGACGTCGCGTCTAACAGCAGCATTCCGTACGCGCAAACAACGCTGAAAATGGCCGCGTTAAATCTATCCACCGGCTGTGCACGATCCTCCTTTCGAGCGCGTTCGAACAATAATCGCGCGGTTACGCAAAATCGAGCGTTTTACGCGATACGCATTTTTCCCCGGGGATGCAAGAGAAGCAACGCGCGACGATAAAAAGGAAACGTAGACATCCGAGAAGGATTTTATGCGAAAGTTTCTTTACCCGTTGCAACCTGCAAGGAATTTATTTTATCCAAACTGTTTCGGATAAAACGAATTCCCTGAGTCTTTTTCTTGATACTTGAACACAAATCGGCGTACAATTGTTGGAAATCAAAGTGAAAGCTGGTAAGAGATAATTTTATTTGACAGAGATACCGACGTGGAATATTACACTTGCAAAAATGCTGTGCCAATTGTTTAAATTTGGTAATTTACCAACTTTTTAAATTTCATTTTTTTTTTTTTCTTTTTTTTTTTGATGGAGGAAGGTTTACAATTTTTACTTTCTTTCTAATTATTAAGGCACATGAATACAATTCTTTTTATGTCATGTCGTTACAAAATGATAGAATTGTTCACGAGTTTCGAAACCTATAAAACTAATTTTAATAAAACACCAGTAGTTGGCCGTCATCGTTGCAAAAAAAAACGGGACATTTGAGGTAGAAATTCCTTTATCAGTGTGCTTAAAAATTTTTATTACGAGCGGAAAACCTATTTTCACTAATAAAAATCGACATCAAATGTTTGCAAATGTTTAAATACGTAAGATACAGAAAATAATAAATCGCACGTGACATTTTAAACAATGATTCAATATTTCTGTCTACAAATCGATAAAAATCCTTCATTTCAGATGTTCGATGTTTTAAGAAATGAATATCGACTTGTTCGGAAAAGAAAAAAATTGAGATACAAGACTGAAACAATTTCCAAAAAAATTGGAACTTCTCGATTAATCAATGAACGAAAAATAACAAGTTATGAATTAATGATAAAAGTTCGGGAATCTTCATCAGCTACGTTTTATTTGATTTTGTGGAAACAAATCGAAGAGTTTGCGATGTTATAATAAACTGCTGCTTAATCGAGACTGGTCTTTGATTTGAAATGTTTCCAAATGAAACGAAAACATTTTATTTCTCAATGGCGAGGCGTTTTTCACCGAGACGCTTCTCGTATATTTATGACTGGCTTATTGTATTACATTACAGTCTACTGCCTTGAATCGTTGAAATTTGCGCGGAACAATGCTATATCGCTGCGCGCCTGCGCAGATGAATTTGAAAGGAATTCCACGCAATTCGATCTACACCGCAGGGAGTTCCGTTGACTCGAATCTATCGTTCGGAATGCAACAGTTGCCAATTGCCGGTCGGGGGTAAGTTTCGGTGGTAAGTTGTGCGGTATCCGATTCGAAACGACTTGCCTCCGCTCGGCAGCTGAAAACGTTTGTAAATAAACACCGGTTTAAGGGGTATTCGATGTATCGAATGTTCGATATGCAAGGTTCGATTTATCGTCTACAAAAGGAAACAGCGCGAACATAAATAGAAAGTAAGAGAGATGACAAGTAAACCATGACAAGTAGCACGAAATTCGCAGCCATTTTAGTTCCATTGGTAGAGACATTGGATTCGAGTATCTCACGTCGAAGGAATCTTAAGATTCAAATCTTTAATTCGCAAGTAGATTTTTTTATACAAGTTTATATTTTTATTTATATTATATTATATTTATATTTATATTAATTTATATTATTTATATTTTTTTTCATACAAATTTATATATTTTTTTAAAGATTATTTAAAATTCTTTCGTGTACCAGATATTACAAACAACACTTTGAACGTTTTATATTTTTTTCCGTGCAGTTCTTCTATAAATACGTAAAGATCCGCAGTTTATTTATTTTCAATAGTCCTTTCAAATAAGTGGATTAGATTCGAGCATAATTGACAGGAAACTTTCGAATATTGCAGATGGACGGTTTTTAATGTGACAAAGATTTTGTTGATTTCGACGAAACGTTCTTCTTCCTCTACACGCGAATGTGAAATTCTCCATTTGTATCGATTCGATCCCTGTACTCGTTCGACGTTTATAGGAAATCTCTCAAAGTGGAAACCAGAAATATTATTAGTCCAAATACAAGAACTGGAAAGAAACAAATCTCGATTTAAATGAAATCAAAGCTAAATCTTTGAGCTTCTCCAGCGAGAAAGAAGAAAGGATCAGTTTTGCTTTTCAAGATCCAAGATTATTATTCATGAAAATTTCGAATCTTGCAAACATCACATTAATTAAGATTATATTTCCAAACTCTATAGATTCGAGATCAGTTTGTGTAAAATAAACGCAGAAAATTGGTTCTAAGACTATTTGTGTATAGTAGCGAATTCTATTAATATAATAGTCGCAATAATTTTATTTTTTAATAACATAATCTATACACGCGTGGACATTACTAAGTGAAAAAATTACTCTCGCACAAATACGTTTCAAAGTTCTTTTTAGACCAATTGAATATATACATTCCACACAGGTCACTGAAATCAATCAACTGCGCAAGTTGAGATGTTAAGCTGAATTAAATTGAAACAAATTGTAACAATTATAAATGTTATTTTTAAAAATTCACGGTTCACTTCACTAAAATTCATACATATTTCACCACATATAATAAATAAATTCGTAAAAATAAATCTGTGGACCGCTCACAACTGTTAATACGTAAAATCGCGAATATTAAATTCATAGATACGATTTCTATTGCACATTGCAAGTGCGATCTCATTGAATATATTTTCGTTTTCAAGTATATATAATATATTATCATTGAAAGTGATTTTAGCGGGGATAAGCCAGAAAATCAGGCCTCTTCAGGTGCAACGCTAATGCAACGAAAATTAGCAATTGGTTGATTTGGATCACGTGATTCGCGAGGGGGCGTTGCCTAGTATTGAGCGATCGCGCCTGTAATTTGTTTTCTATCGATTCAAACGTTTGCATATCAATAAGATTTTATGGCAAAAAAGTCGTCTTTGTTTCTCGGCCTTTCAGTGAGACGAATCGAATACTGGGGTACAAGTCGTGCAGTTTATATATATATGATATTCGAAACGAAATTTGGGTATCAAAGTTAATTCGTATTCCTAAGTGCCTCGACGTCAAATTTAATTCAGATCTCTAAGTGCATATTAAACTTGATCTGATATCCATTCATTTATAAACGCGGCGATGGCGCGGCGGTAAGCGTCGCGTCGCTGAATTCGCTCTTCTCTCGCTTCGCTCGGTTCAGCCGATTTCATCGTTTGATAGCGTGTGCGTGCGAGTGTGCTGAGGAATCGTTGCGTGTGCAGCGTGCGCGATCGCGTACGAGCTGCATAGATTTCGGTTGGATTTCAGCAAACAATACCGCGACTAATGCCAATGACACACCGCTGTCATCTCGAGAACTCAGCTGCCAGGTTCGCGGCCGACGTTGGACAATACCGAATCTCCATGGTGATGTCACACTCTCGCGCTTCGAGTGCCCGTTATGGGGAATTGGTTTATGCACCGGTGACGGAGGCGAGGGACGCTGCGCGCCCGATTATACGCCGTGCCACGCCACTGCCTGCTTCTTTGGCTCTCTCGTCGTTTCCCCTCGTAATTCCAAGACTCCTTTTCACCCTGAGAGCCTGCCCGATTCGAGACTACAACCGAGTTTACGCGGCATTGTTCGTTACCACCTCTTCAAACGCCACCGTACAGTCCTTGAACAAGTATTATACCCGTTTCGAAATTGAGTCGAAAGTGAGTCAGGATCGTGGTAATTAATAAATTGAACACCTACAGCAACTGGACTTTCCGTCAGTTTACTCTTTACCCTTGAAATCTTCTTTAAAATTACCAAAATATTTAAAAATTGAGAAAACGTACAGTCCAGTTTAGACCATCAAATAAAAAGAGTCAAAAGAAACTTGCACGGTTTAAACTGGACTGTAGATTGCGTAATTCTTAGCTTGATGTCATTTCACAAATAGTATGAATAACAATAATCACGAATAATAATACTCCGAGACGTAAAAATTTGAAGACTCGCCACGTGGAGATGGCTACGCACGAGTCTCATTATAGTGCATCGTAAATCAGTACAGTTTCATATTTTATATATTGTACATCACACGAATCATGATTTACAGTTATATTTAAATTTAAGCAATTTGTTAAGAAAAGAAAATGATATCCAAAGATGATATAATGATTAATTTAAAACATTGATATAAATATTCTTGTTAAAAAAATTAGTAGTAAAAGACAAAATTATTTCCCTAATTGTAAATTTCGAAGAAAAGTACGTGGAAGTATCTGATATTATCGAAATAGCAATGGTCTGTTGTATTTATCAATAATTTAATAATTTTTACATTTGCATCGCAAAGTTATACTTTCACGAAATCGTTACAATAATGACTAAAATTAAATTTATTACAATGAAAAAATGCGTGACTAAAACTAAATTTACGCTACTATGATCATTTTTGTGTCAATTAATTTTTATGTCGTGACTACATCAGTATCAAATAGAATTTTCTATGGAAAAGAAATATCATTGTAGTCAAAAATCAAATTAATCCAGTGGTGCTCGTTTCAGAATGACCACGTGACGTAGAAAAATTTTCGTTTGTTTAAAATAATCTTTCGAAAATTATAATTCCAAAGACAAAGAAGTTTATGATGGGACTGAAGAAAAGAAATTAAACTTGTTTAATTGTTACAAACGACACGGTAAGATGTGATACGAAAAAATATTGGACATCCGTCCTAGATAGTAGTATTAATCGTAGAATCCACTCGACGATATTACATTACGGTTCCATCGATATCGTTTTGTTGCAGTTCATCGATTCAAATACATCGAAGCACGAAAGTCGCGCAGCTGACCTACGAATTAGCGCGACACACGCGTGACCGCAATCTGCATATCACACTGTATTCGTTTTTTTCCCCCCCTTTTTTTTTAATCGATTCTATCGAGAGATGCATTTGCTCCATCGAGTAACTGCAAAAATTGCCACGTCTAACTAACCTGGCCTACATTCCTCTTCGACCGACCAAGTTCAGAGCTCGCGTTTGAAATTAGATGAAACAACACTTGTCGGTGTTCGTTCGAAAGTTTTCTGTGCAATTCGTTGATACGAAACGATAACGTAACATTTTTCGTTACAGGTTTCCTGGGTGAGGCATCGAGATATACACCTGCTGACGGTCGGTCGTTACACGTACACGAGCGATCAGCGTTTCGAGGCGTTGCACCTCCCTCACGCCGAAGAATGGACGTTGAGGATACGATATCCACAGCGGAAGGACTCCGGGATTTACGAGTGCCAAATATCAACGACACCGCCTATCGGTCATCCCGTTTATCTGACGATAGTCGGTAAGTTCGACTACGATACTCTCTTGACTCTCATAATTACCAGAGTCTAAGAATCTAGAAACCAGCGGCTGAGAATCTAGAAACTAGTGAGAGGGGGGGGGGGTGATTCAGCCACGGGAGAGAAATATTAAGAAATATCATTCAAAAAGCGTTGCGCACTCTTATTACTGAAGGTGATTTTAGCGGCGGTAACCCAGAAAATCGGGCCTCTTCAGGTGCAACGCTAATGCAACGAAAATTAGCGATTGGTTGAGTTGGGTCACGTGATTCGCGAGTAGGAGTGCCGTTGCCTAGTACTGAGCGATCGCGCCTGTAATTTGTTTTCTATCGATTCAAATGTTTGCATATCAATAAGATTTTATGGCAAAAAAGTCGTCTTCATTTCTTTTTAGTCGGAACAGTTGCTTCTGGGCCTTTCAGTGAGACGAATCGTACTGGGATACAAGTCGTGCAATTTTTTTTATAAAACGTTCGATTTCGTGTAATCGCGTTAATGTTTGAACAGGTTGTTCCATTTACAGATTATGCCGTAGATTCGCAAGTTCATCGGTCAAGAACGAAAATTCAGAGCAGAAAATTGTAGAATATAAATTACAGCAGGAATTCGTTCCGATCGGACTTGTATTGTTATTCGCTTTGAAGATGGACGCGTGCCTTAGGGGCATTGTAAATACAAGCGTCGCCGTCATTCGCGTTCGCGTTTAACGCCAATATCTCGCCGATTTAATAAATTGCGCGGTACAGGGACCAATTATTCCGCCAATTGGGATACGCTGTACCGTTATTAAAGTAAATCATTAACGTCACGCGATAATGATTCGTCACGGTGAACACGTCCTCTTCCGGGAGGGGAATTTCGAAACCTGTTGTTTTATTAAGTTATCCGGATTTTGAATGATTCAGTTAGAAAATTTTATCGGACGTACATGTCTGATAAATTTAACTGATTGGAAGCTGACATCTTTACTCGAGATAACATTATATATATATATATATAGTATTTATTAGAAATTTAAATAACAACGAAAAGAAATTTCATTTCATCTGCAATTAATTTTTTCTCTCTTTCTTATATTGAGAATATAATAATCTAGTGTAACGTTGTAATGTATAAGCATTGATGTAACATGGAATATAATCAGTAACAAGTAAATTTATATTCTTGTTAAATATTGCAAAAAAAAAGAAGTAAAACGTGATAAAAAAGTTTTACGTATCGCACGTCACAGAAAGTACTATCCTTTCCCTGTAATTTGTGTGCATTACGCGTAGTTGGTCACTTTAAAATTTCCTAAAAAACTGCACGACTTATGTTGCAGTACGATTCGTCTCACTGAAAGGCCCAGAAGCAACTGTTCTGACTAGGAAATGAAGACGATTTTTTTGCCATAAAATGTTATTGATACGCAAACATTTGAACCGATACAAAACAAATTACGGGCGCGATCGCTCAGTGCCAAACAAGGCCACTTCTACTCGAGGTCTACTCCACGCCCCCTCGCGAATCACGTGACCCAAATCAACCAATTGCTAATTTTCGTTGCATTAGCGTTGCACCTGAAGAGGCCCGATTTTTTCTGGGTTACCCCCGCTAAAATTACTTTCAGTGATACAAAAAAAAAATCTGCGGTCTGGTAACAAGAGGGGATTGATGCTGTTCGCTGTAACTCGAGCGCCGGGAGATAACAATTACGCGTCTTCTTGGAAATTACGCGGTTGCCTGATGTTTGAGAAATTTTTCAAAACACCCGGCTTAAAGGAGGACGATACTTGAAAAGATCGGAGATAGCTTTCGCCTGGAAGATTGAAACGACACGGTTGCTAAAAGAGAGGGGAGAGAGAGAAAGGAAATGTGAACGAAACGCAAGCCGGCGTGTATCTATGATCAATGTGTTTGAAATTCAGTTCAAGATGGACGCGGGGATGTGTGGCGGCGGTGCGGAAGGGGTTAATCGAGGATACGTACGAAATCCATGCAAAGATTTTATGCGGGCATACAAAGCAGGTGAAACCAGGCCGTCCGCGAGCTCGTATATCCTCGCAGGTACACCGTTAATGACTGCTCTGATATCCTAACCGGGACGTGCTATTAAATGAGAGGATCTTATCACACTGACTTGACCTGAATAAACGTTGCCTAACACTTCCGTTTTTACGTTTCGCACACCGATAAAAATATCGAACATTGACATGACCTTACATTCCATCGCGTTAGCATTGATCATCCGTGATACTCTCCCTCTCTTTGCTCGGTTACTTTCCGAGTTTCTGACATTTTTGAATTATTTGGCACGAATTAGAAACCGAAACGGGTGTCTTTTCGCTCCGAAAAGTATGTACATATTACGTTATTGTAATACGTTCTCAGAAGACACAGTTGGGACCGTTATTTAGTCAAGAAAAGTTATGAACGAATTACGTTATAAACGAATATATTACGAAAAAAATATGCAACAATTTTGCTAAAAAAAAATTTAAAAACGGTTTAAAATTCGGGATCATAATCAAAGTGTATTGAAAATAGGAAATATTCTGAGATTCTTTGTAATGAAAGTGTACGTATATACAGGGTGTCTCATGTTACATTATCATCTTGTTACGTCGGTACTGCAGCAAAATATGTTTCTAGTGAACGAACAAATTCAACCTTTTATTATCGTTACGACAATAAGGTTGAATTACAACGTTTAAATAATATTTTATATCCTAATTCAGAATATTGTTTCCTTGTACTTTTACCATTACTCGTTATTACCTCAAAAATATATTATATCTTTCTTCTAAATCGAATAAAAACTACCGAAGCCAAAACTTTCGTTTCAGAACCGGTTACCATCATCGTCGGAGCTCCCGATCTATTCGTGAATAAGGGTAGCACCATTAATCTAACTTGCGTCGTGAGATACGCTCCGGAACCACCGCCCATGATGATTTGGAGTCATAACACCGAGGTGAGTATTCCCTGAATAATTACAAGGATGGTTCAATGATTATCCACACTGTAATTATAAAATTTATTAGAATAACGATGGAGTTGATGCGAGAGATATCTTTCGGTGTAATATTGCTTCATCGGAATGAAATGAACATGGAAGTTAATTGTAAAATTCATTGGACTAGGGATAGAGTTCGTGCGAGAATTTCGGCAAGAGATATCTCTCGATATACACTCTGTTCTATCGAAATAGAATCCATTTTATCATTTTCATAAATTTATCAAATTATTTATCAAACCGTCAACTATTATCATTTATCAGTTATCGCCAATCACTGAAAAAGTGAAAGAATGCAGGGAATAACTTTCTATCTGTATATTTTAATTTTCAGTGTCCAATCTTCTTACTTCACGTAATTCTTGAACTCTGAAGTGAAAATTAACTTCCACTCGGCAAGAGTTTAAAGAATTTATTGACTAAAATTTATATTTCTAATGAAGTTCTACTGTAATTGAAATTCACACAATCATTACAGAAGTTTAGGTTCAAACAAATCAGTTCTTCAACCAGTAACAATTCGTTCAGTTAAATATTAATCAAAATTTTGATCCAAAAATAAGTAGAATTCGTATAAAAAAAAAAAAGTTTTGCTGTACTGTCAAGCTCACACGATAGAAGTCCACTGCTGGTGATTCCCAGACAAAGTTTATTCAATCGGATGATATCGGTCAAAATTTGATCCAAACGAACAGAGTTCCACTGCACGTCACGCACAAATTATTTATTTGCCAACAAACGAGTAGTGAGATGCAGATGTAACGCGATTAATGCCGAATCTCGGGGTGAGCCAGGTACTCGCCTGGTTCATTTCACGTTCTTTTGTGCCGGCTCAAAGGGAATACGTCGAGAGAACACGCGGCTCACATATATACCTGTGTCTTTTTACCATTCTTCTCGCGAACCTTGAAGCAGAACAGCGAACCTTTTGTCCTCGTGCGAGGCAACGGTATTACATGGCAGTGCGCGAAAATCCACCGGGGAAGGTGGGACGGGGGAGAATATGAGAAAGCTGTCACGGCAGCTTTGAGGAAATGATTGCGAACCAAAAAGTCCCGATCTGTCTCGGGATCCAATATTGTTCCTTTTTAACTGGTATGCAAGCCGTCCGCCGATTGTAATCCGTAGCTATCGCGCAGGTGATACACCGAGGCGACGCGACTGTTTTCCCATTGTGCGGCTCTCAGGATACTTTGCTCGCCAAGTTACGCGAGTAATCTCCTATCCTTCGTTCGTATGCCGCGAGACTTTCAGCTGTTTTGCTTTTAATGCATTGTCAGTGTGATGATCACACTGTCAATGTGATTAGCGATGCATAATATTTCGAGTCTTTTCGAATCCATAGCGGTGGACAGAAGAACGTTCAAAGAGCAAATGATAAGAAAACAATTCGTAACTTCACGAAACGGAATTATATTTACTGAAACGGTAAATGGATAATTGTTATAGTATCGGTGTTGAAGTCACTAATTTTCGTAGATGTATGATCAAGCTTCGTACTTGACGCAATTTGACTAGAAGCTTCATTGATGATCCGCGACAAATGACTAACTGTTGCAAATTACTGTTAAAAAATTCTTTTAATATCTTTACACGCGTTTGAGTTTTCAGAATTTTCGAGGAAAAAGTAACAACTATCTCCTAGCTCCACCACATGACGCAAAAAGTTTTCTCCGAAAGAAACGAACTCGTGACTGTCAAAGCAAAAAATTTGATATCCTTGCAATATCGATGGAACACAACAGCGAAGCATTTTCAAATTCTGAGGGAAAATGTTCGACCATGTAGATATAAAAACATTTCTAACTTTCAAATTACACAATGTTATGAAGGGTGATAAAAGAGAAATTCAGAAATAAAGCAAGAACATTCGGTGGTACAAAACCGACGTTACCGTACGGTTCGATAGTTCTCGCTCGAATATTATTCAAGCGTTGCCCGAAAGCAAACTACGCGATGGTATAATATCGGAAGCAAAATGTTGGATATTCCGGAAACGCAAGTGCCTTAGGTAATTTAACAACAGAATACAAGAGTTTAAGTTTCCTGGCACTTTAAAAAATAGGTCAAAATCGACGTAGGCGAACTTACTCACACTCGCATGGATACACGTACACGTACACGAGTCTGCGTACATCGAGATTCAACAAACAACATCAAAATCTGTATACAATACAGTGGGTCAAAAAAAGTATTGGCACGCCAAGATTTTTGCGATATCATTTCTAAAAATGAAGACAAGTGATACATTGGCAAAACCTATTTTCATAAATAGTTCATTACTAATTATCGTACGTACTAGTAGCAATTTGCAAGAATGAATTATATAATAATAATGTAAAAACTACAAAAAATATTGACACACTTGTAATTCCAGTGCTTGATCATTTTTCCATTTGATAACAGGATATTATTAGAAAAGTTATTATAAAGCATCCAGTTTGTCGGTACTGAAACTTTTTTAAATGCAACCGCATAACTTTTAAAGCACCAGTCATTTTCTATAAGAAAGCAACGTGCCACGTTTAGGAAGAAAACAGTAAAATAAAAGGTATTATATTTTATTGGGATGTTGTGGAATGGGTACAGTGAATACCTATTTTGCGAAATTACGAATGGACTTGTGTCATTTGCCTTTTCAATTTTCTTCTCTCCGCCGCCATTTCACCAGCAATGTCGGTCACCAGTGACAGTCAATATGCTTCAAATTTCAATTATTAATGTTCAGCCGTTACGTTTCGTTACGCATTAACGCATACGGTTTTGCATAACGTTCTCGTATTTCTTTCCCTTCAAACGAATTCCGTTGTTGCGGATTCTATTAAATTCCGCTGATTGAAAAGTAAATACGTACAATTCAGTTATGTAGGTTCCCCTCGAATACAAACCTGCGCCCGTTCCTTTCCGCGTTAAATAACATTTTTCCAACGTTGCAAACGCGCACGTTAAACCGGACAAAAAGAGAAATGGGAAAAAAGAAAGAGAAAGAAAAAAAAACGATACTTCGCCCGTAATGCGCTTACATTCAGCCCGCACACGAATGCACTGCGACTTTATCTTATTCTCGGTTTACAAGTGTCTCTTTGCAAGATCCAGTACGCTTTGCGCGCAACGAATAAATGCAATTTTTTCCTACGGAGGAAAATAATCCGGACCTAATCCGGGAGAGAAACGTCCGAAGAAGAATTCCTTCGATCTCGTTCGGCTCAGCAGGTTTCAGTCTGTCACTTTTCGAGATAATTGCACATCGAGTGTTCTCTTTAACACTCTGTCTATCGACCATAAAGTTTCCATCAGAGATATTGAAATAAGAATGGAGGAAACTTTATAATACACAAGATGTCACGAAAAAAAATCATTTAAATCCCTAAAAATACGTTTTAGATTTCTAAAATTATAAATTGGTTATTTTTACCACTTTAGTAGTTGAAGGCGAAAATTTCGACTTTTTAGACTTAATAAACAAACAATCATTTTAGCAATTTTATACAGTAAAATCATCATTATTGATTGTAAATTAATTCTTACGTAGCTTTCTATACAATTACGTTTTTTGACCATTTTTGTAGATGGTCGCTATTGACCTTACTGTTCCTAAAACAAACAAAACGGATAACAATAATAATAATAATTTTATACAGTAGAGTATACAGTTTGAGATATATACTCCTCATTATAATTACTTATTACGGAACTTTGATATCATACACATTACTCATTAATTAAAGCATCCGGACAGAATATTTAATGGTAGCAAATGCTTTTTGTATTACTAAAGTTACCTTTGTATTATTCCACGTTTATTATTATTACATGTTTAACACGTTCTATGTGTTTTTCATAATCGCGAAAGAATTTACTAAAATATAAGAAAGATACATAGAAGAATTTTGTTGATTGCAAGAATGTAATTTAAAAAACAGGACTTTAGTAGAAAATTGTTTTAACTGACAAGTATCACAGTACTACACTAATATTTTATGTTACGTTTTTGTTTTTTTTTTTCATAATGCGCGCATTCAGTGCAAGTTTGTATATTTGTCAAAAAATTTCCTACAAATGCATCAGACTCGCGCACTCTGGTAATTACAAAACGAGAAGTTTTAATCTCTTTAAAGTATACAAGCGCGACGTTAGTCATTGAAATGAGATTTTGAAATTAGCGAATGACTTCGCTATCTTGCGACACTTTGACGCAAAAAAAAAAAAATGAAGATCGCATTCATGCATCTTGGTAAAATTGAAACTTTTCACTTGGTAATTACTGCGAATGTTTGTGGAATTTGGTACTTTCACGGACATAACTGAAAATGTGAGATTCAAAGAAATTCGTTTTGCGTACTAAATGTCTCACACTTTTGTATATCGTGCGCATTCTTCAAATTTTTACATCTTTAAATTTCCCAAAAATGCACGAGTACAATAGCAGTCTAGTATGATAATTATCTATGAGAAAAATTCGCAAACTTCACTTCAGTGAATTGTCACAGTTAAGTACAAAAACTACTTTTAGCGGAACTTTTAATCTATTAAATCTTCAATGACATTCACTTTCAATCTTTAAAAACAAGCAAAAACACTAATATTCTACGATCCTAACCTTCATATTGCTTTACATAAATCATCTTCATATTCTTGATTAATTCTTTAAAACAGTGAGTTGGTATCGTTTTCACATGGCACTGTATTTTTGGGATCGATCGAGCGAACGAGACACGCTGTTGCAAAAAATTCAGCAAGTTTCAACGAGTAGGCCGCTCGCAAACAGATTCAAAGATCGTCCGATCTTTCTTGCCGAGACGGGGGAAAAACGAGCGGGAAATAAGGGTTGTTTTTATCTCTCGATACAGGTAATTAACTTCGACTCGCCGCGTGGCGGCATTAGCCTGGTGACGGAGAAGGGCCCCGAAACGACTAGTCGTTTAATGATCCAGAAAGCGGTGCTGAGCGACTCCGGGATCTATACCTGCGAGCCGAGCAACGCGAATCCCAGCAGCATCAAGGTGCACGTTGTTAACGGTACGTGAACGACGAAATATTTCAATGAGCTATTGCTTCGTTTCGACCTTCCGTCGTATCAACCGATCTCCCGTTAAATATTTCTCCCGTTGTTCTTGGAGGATGGCGAGGGGCGGGCGGATCTGGCCTAGAATCGACGTTGTCGCGATCGATCTGACCGTAGCGAGGGCGTTCGAATTCATCGAAAGCCGTGCACATCTCGCGCGACGCATCGTCGCGTAGACTCGAGGCGCGAAGCGACTGACACGGTTTACCACCTCTCAATGGGGCGAGGAAATGACGTCGAATGAAAAGGTGAAACGTCACGTGGCTGCGCTATTAAAGCGGAGTCTATCCGGTGTCGAGTTTTATTTGAAACGCCGATGAGAGAAAATAATGAATCGTTTTCGCTAATTTATTACAAAGTTCAGTTTTAAACTAACTCGACTAAGAATAGAACATTTGAACAGTGATTATTTAAGTGACACGATATCTTATCTGGCTCGATGTTACCTTGAAATAATGACGTCAGTTTGTTCGAAGAGGTGAACGATTTCTCTTCGATTTATTTCGTTATAAATCATTATGTATCGTCATATTATATTGTCAATGTACGATTATATAATTATATTATACAATGTATAAGATATGATTATGATTATGGATAGTGATATAAAAAGAGTATTTCGTCATATGCGTGAAAAATAAATATAAACGTAAGATACTGACATAGGCATGTAGATGTAGATTTTTCATCGTGTATAAAATAATTTTGTACGTTTCATTTACTTCCACGAAATTTCCATTTTCTGTTATATAAACTGAGACTCGAACTAACCTCGCGCTACGATCATTCGTTATTTATTTGAGCAAAGAGTTGCTTGCAAATTATTTTATTTGAAACGAAGATAAAAGATTTGAGATAACGAATTATTTTTATTTCAATAATAAACACAGGGCAAATAACTTTATCTTTAACTTTATCTGACTTTATAAATGATCTTTCGTTTGATTTAATCGACCGAAATGAAATGACGAGATTTTAGCCGAGGCATTTTCGAATATCCGACGATGAATTCTCTACCATATATTTATTCCGAAATATTATACGTCTGGTCTCCTGCATGCGTGAAATATCGCGAGGAATTTTTATTATTCCCGACACAGTTGACGCACCTGACAATAGAATCGGAAGTGATTTGACAAATTATTTCTGCAGACAAAACGCGAAACACTAAAATGACGTGAAATGAAAAATTAAAAACGATAAAGCAGTTCAGAATTTTATATATATGCAATTTACGCAAGATTAGTTATCGAAGATAACATCGAGCCAAGTAAAATATACCACTTACGCGTACAAGTTAATATATATATTTTTCTTAATTATTTTTTTACTCCGTATTTATTCAGATATTCATTTTTATTAGATACTTATCTAGATACTCATGTTTATTACGCTTCAAGTATCTTATTCGAACAGTGGCCGAGCCTGTCTGACACTGTACCACTAATACTACTACTGCTACTACTGCTACGACGACGCGATACTATCTTCAGGCGAAAAACACACTCGAAATTTGCGGTAATCTTGATGAAACGTTGTTTCGAGGGACTGGCGCGCGCTTGCCCTGGCTCGTTCGCAGTTGGTAAATTATTAGAGTGTGTCTTATCATTGGCTGAAAGCGGACACGCGGTTTTAACGATAATTCGGAATAAGTTAAGCCGAGTTTCCGGTATGTTATTTATCAACTTCAAACGTTAATTGCTTGGGTACAATGGCCCGCATAGCCTTACCTGACGCGAATGCAGATCGATGCGACGCGTCGTGCACGACGGTGATTTATCACCGTCATCGTCCTGACTGATCCGCTCGTGAACGTTTGTTTGCCGTTCGTTCTCTTAATTGTCCGAATCGTTGCGCCGTTATCGCGACGCGACGGAACACTCGCAGTCGAGAAACGCGCGGCCGGCGACACTCAGTCGCGGGAAAAGAAAACGAGAAAGAAAAAGGGAAAGAATCGTCAAACGGACGCAACGTTGCGTACAAGTCTTTTTTAATTATTTCTCTTCAAGTACGAATTTCGTTTGATCTTCATTTTCGGGAAACTCAAAGTCATCTTGAACAGTGAAAGACGTCTGAGTGTATTTTTCCTTTTATAAACTACGCGATGCAACGGAAAGAAATAACTAGTTATTTGAAAAAACGATTGAATTAACGTTCAAGTGAAATATTGTTTTTCGTCCTCGTAGTGATATTTGGGGATCACAGATGAGACATCCCGTATGTTAAATTTTTGTGCTATCGACAAGAAGAGAAATCGGCGAGTTTTATCGAGGAAACAGTAAAAAGAAGAAGGAAAAGAATGGAGTTTAGAAGAAGATTGAACTTGGATATCCTAAATCGAATGGCATCGACAGACCGAGATCAAATCAGACAGATCGAGATAAAATTTAGTGGATATCGTGGGATTAGCAGATTTGAAATACAAAATCTTGGCTTCTCTTGAGACAGATGCGTCGTTTTTGTTTGCTTTTTTTTTTTAATATTTAGTGTAGGAAACAATTTTCACGGAAAACCGAGAATTTGTACAAAAATCCGCAATCTACAGCAAAGCACATTGATTGAACGCAAACGATGAAAAATTATCGATACTTTAAACCATTATAATTTCGTAAAAAAAAAAAAAAAAAACAATCTTGGTTTCGTTTCAAAGCATGAAACTTCTACTTTCATTTTTTTTAACGGAGTTAGTCTAAATTTTTCATGAAAATTAATTTTGGTGTGAAACTGATTCCACGAAAACAATTCGTATCTGCCAGAACAGTGACACGGATATAAAATTTTTTTATAAACGCTAAAGCGTCCTACAAAACACCACATATTTTTCTTTTGTATTCGATGAAATATCATATTTATACGAAAATTCCATATGCGTATTCAATTTCGCACCTCTACTATGTATATATATGTATATCCTTTGTATAACTCGCGAATTCTCGAAACTAAAATTTCATCACATTTCCAATTGATGCCGTTAAAATAAAGCGTTGGTAAATCTGCAGTTTGGTAAACTCTAGCTTGAACCTGAAAGGTTTAAGCGTTGAGCTGTAAGATTTCGGACTCTTTAAATTCAGAAATCTCGAGCTGTCTGAATTGCACGCAACGACAATTATAAATGGCATCGTACAACTGTCAAACGTCGCATATGTCAATGACAGTGGCGTATTACTCACGCAAGAGCTTTGTCTAAGAATTGAGTCTCGAAGTTCCAGAAGCTCGAGCTTCGCGTAACGCTAGTTTCAGGGACTCGGCCTTTAAGATTGAGCTCCCGAAGCTTCGAAGACTCGATCTTCATGCATCACCGTTTCCAATCCATCATCTCGTCTCGCAATACCCGGAGGAATTTCATCTCAATCGGTCACCGATGCCATTTGAAATGAATATCTCCGCGAATCAACGGATGACGATTTCTCAAGGCTAACATTTTCTAATATTTTACGTTTATATTACTTATTACTTTAGAACGTTTTACCTTTGCTGTCTCCTCGAATGTCGCGAACGAATCTCGAAGCTAATGTTCCTTCTTAATATTTTACGTTTATATTATTTATTAGTTTAGAATATCTGACACGTGCCATCTCCTCGAATAACTCCCCGAAACTGATGGTTTCCAATATTTTACGTTTATATTACTTATTAGCTCAGAACGTCTTTTACGTCTGCTGTCTCCACGAATAATACCCACCGATTTTTCGTCGGCCGATCGGAAGTGTCGTTTGGAAATGTCTCCCCGAAAGTATTTCATGCCAGTCGAAACGAAATTTCTGTTGCAGAGGAACGGCCGGCCGCGATGCATCACGGTGATGGGAGTTCGTCGTACGCCGAGACACGGCCAATATGTTTTATAATTTTAATAGTAGCTAACGTAATATTTGTATAAGAGGAACGAAAGGATACACGGATGGGAGGATGAGAAGAAGAAAAAAAAAAAAGAAAAGAATGGAATACCCGATACGAGATAACACAGCGCGGTTTCACTTTCGAATCGCATTGCCTATGATCGATAACATTCTTTCGGTGAATATTTCGGCGCAGGGTAAAACCGAATATTACCTATATTTACATTAAATTCCCGTGACCAAAGAAGTTTTCGAATATCAGCACGGCACAATAATCGGTAAGAACGTAGTATTTTGTTAAGATATATCATCAAGAACGAATAAACTTACGGCGTCAAGAATTTACTGTATTATTTGTAAATAAATTCATTGTATGTACATATCAATAAAACGATTGTCTTTACCTTCTGACTGTTTCTCTAGAATGAGAATTTGTCGACAGAGTGTGTGTGTGTGTGTGTGTGAGAGAGAGAAAGGAGGAAACGAAAATTTTTCATTTCTCTTTTTTTTTTGTTCTTTTTTTTTTTTTTTTTTTTTTGTTTTATATCGCGAGAATGTCCCGCGACTCGTGGACAGTCGGCGTGTAAAATGAATCGAACGGGAAAGAATGACATTCTTTTTGTCGAAGCCCTCGTTCTCGAGTTCGTTTTCGAAAATTTGTCAAGTACATGCCTCTCTGATGGCAATACTAAATCAAAGCAACACGAGTCAACACGACGCACGTTTTGACGTACAATACGGGACGAGACGTGCGAGTTTTTAATTTTTGTGACCCAGGATCTGACACCTGACTTTGAATCCAAATATTAAAAATACTTCCCCGCAAAACTGACAATTCTGACTTTGCTCGTCCGCCAGAGATTCGAATTTAGCTAATTCCACATTGGACATGCAGAAATTAATTGAAAAATTTTAAGTTTATACAAATTATATGTAAATTTATAAGAAAATATTAAATATATGAAATTATATGTAAATTTATAATTTAAATTTTTTTCCAAGAGAATCGACTTTGGATATATATCGTTGAAAATTGGCATAGCGCACTCACGCTTTCAAACTGAATCTCTCTCGAGAACGATACGTTTTATGAAAAACTTGTGTCCTACAATTCCCCACTTATTTTCCCGCGTAAGATAATCCTCCGCGGATTATTCTCTTCGGTCCGAAATTAATTTAATTCTGGTATGCTTGAATACTCGAATATTCGATACCGATTTTCTCGGAAAACATTTTACTCTTTCTCTCATCGTCTTATTTTTACATACAGACGTACGTACGTACGTACAAGTCGATTGTCCATGAGCCGAGACAGCCAGTACAATCAATAAGCACGTTTCGGTCCGATTTCCTACTTTATTATAACAAAAAAATTATTAAATTTTTACAAGTTTCGTCGCCGGACGAAAAAAGGTTCGTTAACGATAGGTCAGATTCTGTTGATTCTCTCGTTTAATTTAATTCATTCGTTGCTAGGGGCGAGATATCTCGTCAAATAGTGTATCGTTCATACACGTGCTCGTTTGCTTTTTTCTCCATTTTATTACAACAGTTCGATGTGTCTCATTCACAGTGACATCCACGAATCGACTTTTGTCCAAAACATTTGAACGATATTTTATTATTATTCGACGAGACGTCTCTGTTCGTAACAGCGAAGGGATTAATGCGCGTACAGCGAGAAGAAGAAGAAGAAGAAAAAAGAAGAAACGAGAATCCAGGGAGAAGTGAATTCTCCTGTTCAGTTCAAGCGACTACGATTCGTTGGTATTTCTGGCAGGAAGTTACGTAAGAAAGGACGACGCGGCGATGCCACTCGCTGGTGACAGCGTTGATTACTTCTTCTATCTTGCGCCCATTAATTACGAGCTCGGTGCAACTGACTTTTCCTGAAAAGTTGTACGTGCACGCGATCCCGAGCAAGCTAGACAGGCCAGCAGCAGTCGCAAGATCGTGGCAATAGCCCGAATAATTCTCGAGTTCGCGAGAAAACCCGAGAATACACCGAGATCTAACGTAATTTTGTCATTTTCGTGCGCCACTGCCGTTAATGCCGACGAAATTCACCGGTGTTAAATGCAGGATGATTCTTAATTGGGCGTCGGTACTTGGAACAAAGTGAACGTCGAAACGAGACAAAACGTCGTGTGTTCTGCGACTTTGCCATGGAATCAAGATCGCTCGAAATTTTCAACGCGCGTTGCACGTTGCAATTTTTAGTAAAACGTGTTTGAGCAAAATTTAATTATAGCTCACAATTACAGTTTAGAGTGTTACGCACGTACCACTTGATAAACGCGTAATTGATCAAACTTTAAATTCAGCTTTCTCGAAGCGAAGCGGCTTGTGCGAAAATGACATTCCACGTCTTTGGCTTATTTTCGCAGCTAGAACAATTCTCTTTTCTTTTTATTTATTCCCGACTCAGTTCAGAATTAATTGAACTCAAGTGAAACTTTCAAGCTTGGTTTGCTCTAAAACAAAATGAAAAGAATTCGTGGTTCACCATCTTCTCGGTGCACCCTGTATAATTCAAAAAAAGACCAAGACTCGTTCGAAAGACCTACGTGCTATTGAAAATCACCCTGATGCGCGACGATCGTCATCAACTACCTGCAAACGAGGAGGACGGCTCCTTCTCTTTCTTTCTTCAATTCGCCGCGAGGGTTGAACGCGTGCGTCCGTCGGAACTGTTTCGACGTTCGACGAAAGAAGAAAAAGAAGAAGAAAGAGAGAAAGAAAGAAAACTAGGTCGTCCCAATTTTAACGACTTCGCCGCGCCGAGCTGTCGTTCGCGAGTTCACCGCTCCTTTGTACGTTTAACTGCCACTTTGCTAGCCAATTCATCCTAATAACTGAGCCCGTGCGTCTCTTTGTCCTACTACGTTTTGATTTATCGAATATGGAGCAACGACTGATCGACGAACGAGGATATCAGTTGGCGGCGGTGCAGCGAGCGGTGTTCAAGTAGTCGATAAAGTCGACTATTTTCGGTTCTCTTAACCGTGGTATCATCGGCGGAGCAGTCCACGCGCGCGGTGTCTGTTGCTGGTTCTGCTGCTGCTGCTGCTGTTGTTGCTGTTTTACCCAGCCGTTTCCTCCCTTCTTCCTCCGCTCCCGTTTTCGCGGATATTCCTGCAGCGTTATCGACTTGCCGAACACGAAGAGACAGGGGCCGAGATAAGGTCGGAAGTCGGGTATGTTTTGCTTGTACGCGAGACTGAAGCCGCCGGTGTCTGCGCTCGGATTCATCGGTACGTCCATTATCACTGGAACAAATTGAAAGTGAGCATTAATAACACCGTAATGCACTGCTCTTTCTTTTTTCCTACGTTTCTTCCTTGCTTTTTCGTCACTTTTATCATTTATTTTTGTAGGCTATTCCTTCGTAAGAAGTTATTATTTTCACGCTTATTATTGTTATTTAGTTGCTGTGGAAAACCATATCTCGCGAAAGTGAGATTCTCCTTCCTTTATTAGGTAAGTCTCTTGCGTTTAGGTGCCTTAATTTAATGGATCAGTTTGGTTTCGTAATTGTTTAATAATTATTTTATATATTGTTTAAACATTCCTTCAACGAAGGATATCGCGTGGATAATGAATTACTGCAGAATTTGTTAATTTCGTTACACGTTCGCGGTTAGGTGAGAGCTCCGGTACGAATGAACGAACGAACCACCCTTTCGATTCTAGCCAAGAGAGATCAAGGGTCATCGAGTTCTTAATGACGATGTTATTGAAAAGTTGATCACGTCGAGAATGCGAACGAAGAGTCTGTAGAAATTAAGAGATAATTATATTATACTTGCCATGATATCGTATTTGCGGATTTTTATGCATTTGAAGAAAATTTAAAATTACACGCAAACTGCTAAGAATATGAGAAAATATAGAAAATATCCGAAGCATAGTGCATAGTAATTCTGCACTCAAGTTCCATCTTTGAATCTAAAAAAATATGAATCCGCTTAGTTTAGTAAATACTAATTTTAACAGACTATGCAAACGACTTTCGTACAGCACCATTGTTTTCTCCGCCTCGAGAAGCTTTCGAATCAGCTGTTGCAATGCACTATTAATCTGACACGTCTCGACACGTGTATTATTATGGGATCGACGCGAAGGCACGTTCATTTCTTTATTTTTATCCGACAGAATTCCGTGCCAACAGAACTCGAAACGAAACGCGAGCGAACCCGTAGATCCCAAGCATAATCCATCCGACGAGAGATTGAAAGTAGCTGCGCCAGTACAAGTATTAAATTAACTGGCCTAAGAAAATTCTCCCTTTTCGAGCAATTTCCTTTCGATTTTTGCAAACGCGTCACGGTTGAATATGCGCGTGCTTTGACACGAATTCAAACGGAAACCAAATGTCTTCCGCAACTTTTGTATCGCGCAACAGAAAAACTGCACGACTTGTACCCCAGTACGATTCATCTCGCTGAGAGGCCCACAAGTAACTGTTCTGACGACAAATTACAAACGCGATCGCTCAGTACTAGGCAACGCCACTCCTACTCGAGATGTACCCCACGCCCCCTCACGATCACGTGACCCAAATCAACCAATCGCTAATTTTCGTTGCATTAGCGTTGCAAAGAGGCCCGATTTACTGAGTTACCCTCGCTAAAATCACTTTCAGTGATAAAATAGATAATCGCACGAAGTGAGGTCGAGCAGAAATAAAGGTAACGAACGAAAGGAAGAAAGTTAATTCCCGAAAATACTCCGAAAGCTTTCTTTTCTCTCTGTCTTTCGAGTTCGTGATTCGTGTGTACAATCAAAGAATTTTTTTCTTTTTTTGTAAATGTATACAGGGTGTTTCGTAAACCGTATACTTGAATTTTGTTAATTTCAAACTGAAGGCGAATGAATAACTAACAGGAGGTTATTTTCTGCGAGCAAAAATAAGTGGAAAAGTGAAATGAAATTTTTCCATTTGAAATTTCGGTATCAAGAAAATAGAGTTTGAATATATTTCGTTGAAAGCAGGGACCTAAAATTACAATTGTTGCCAACATTTTTACGGAAACAATCGGTAACTGTGTACTATTTAAGTCGAAGACGTTAATCTCATTAACTCAAAATATGGGAAATTTTTCGAAAAACTGCGCGATTGAAAAATTAAACAGCTTGGTTACAAATAACAATTACAAGTGACCGAATTCTTTTTTTTTTTTCCATTGCCAATAACCATTATTGGTGAACGGAATTCCATTTCGGTCGCTTACAACGAAATTTATTTCAGTTGCTTATAACATTAAAATATTTTAATGATCGTAAAATCACTCTGTGACGTAAATTTCGCGGAAATTAACCGAAAGACAACCGAAATAAATTTCCCTCGCTGGTAACTTGTCACGAGCAATCGAAATGAATTTTTCCCTTTTCGTCAATATAATTGGCTGACGAAAAAAATGTGTCAGGCACTTGTAAACGTTATTTGGCAAGCAAAAAAAAAAAAAAATTTAATAAAAAAGAAAATAACTGTTATTTTGCGTATTTTTTCATTTTTGTTGTAATAATTAATTTTAATTTAATACCGAACAAATTTTCCATTTGCCTGGAACAGGCATTCCACGCTTTTCCACACTGCAATCAGCTAAATTTAAATTCCAAACTGGATTTTCTCGAGAAATCTTATGTCTCGAGTGAGAAAGTCCTTTTCACTCCTTTCTGTAGCCTCTAGCTACTTGTTTCGCGATTTTAGTGATTTTTCAAATAAGTAAACGCTCTTTTCTCAAATGAGAAGCGTAATCACGTCTTCGGCGTAATTGATCCGAGGGTACAAGGGTAATTAGAGTGACTCCGTTGAAAGCAACGCAGCCGTAAAGGGTTGTCCTCTTGATTCGTATACCTTGGTAAGCAAAGTTGTTTAATCGAAATCCGTCAACTTGTGTAGTAGTTGATACTAAACGATTCGAAAAGCTCGTTCGAGTCTATCCGCGAGGAAACCGGAATATACCGCCTCGTTGACTTGTCCCGGCCACTATCCTCGAAAACTTTCGCCCGTAGTCTCGGTTTCTGACAACTTATCCCCCTTTCTCTCTCTCTCTCTCTCTCTCTCTCTCTCTGTGTGTAACGACGTGTCCTATAGATAGATGATAGTTTGCTAACCTTTCACCAAGCTTTCGAGAACATTGGAATAGAGGCGTTTGGTAATTCTCGAGCTGGGCGGATGCATCCGAGGATTCGTGTTGATCTCGATCAACCAGACCGAAAGATCCTCCATCACGACGAAATCGGCGCCGTACAGCTCGAAGCTACACCGTCGCCTGTCCATGTGTTCCTGGGAGGCCAGCATCGTCAGGACTATGGCCTCCGACATTTTCGGATAGATCTTGTCGTAGTACGGCTCGCCGCGGTGCCCCGTTTGCCTGACAATTACCGCCAATTCAATCAAGTACGCAACTCGAATCTCTCTGTCGATGAAAATTGATAAACGTATGTTTCTACGCGCGATCCAAACACTGTCCGTGATTTAAACCTGATTTCGTTCCGAAGCTTGTGCTTCGACACTCGTGAGTTCGTTCTTTTTCAAAAACAATTCCACGCCAAAAGCACGTGTGCTAAAGTTGTAAAAATTTCTCAAGAAGATGTAAAAGATCCGCAAACGCGCGTAATAGAGATATTTGGAAATTCCTAAAAATTTAAAAATATTTTTAAAAAATTCGTGACAGTTTGGAGACTCTGCCAATCGGTTCTATCGATTTTTGACTGGTCGTATTATTTTTTCTCCAAACAACGATAGCGAAAGAAAGAAAAATAGTAAAATAAAATAGAAAGCAATCCTCGCCGAACGAGAACACGACGGGCGAAGAGAGAAGATTCCGAGCATATTTGAGGAATACTCGATCAAACCTTATCAATCGCGGAATCATCGCGACGCTATCGAGCGTAACGAACGGATAACCGGAAACTTCTCGCGCAACGAACGGAGGCCGGCCGAGAGAGAGGAGATTACTTTAAATATTCGTTCAGCTTCTCGCAGTCCCATCCTTGATCGCGAATCGATTTTACAACTTCCTCTGAATTTCCACGTTTCCTCCGCCGCCGCCGCTCCTCGTCGTACTTCTCCTGAATGGCGGTATTGCAGATATGAATCGCTTCGTGATAAGTTGAGAAAGTGTAGGGTTTCGAGCTGAATCGGAGGAGTCCTTCCCTGGGTAGAGAGAGAGAGAGAGAGAGGAAAGAAAAAGAAGAAAAACGAAGAGAGGATGGAAAAGGATCGGGGAAATTCTTTGATGGAATCTCCATCGAGAAGATTCTTTTCGAGAAATTTTTGGTGCCGCTTTTCTTCGGCAAGAAATCACTTTTCTTAAATCTCTTTTGCGGGTACGCAACGATAAAGTAAAATGAACGTACGTTTTATTAAACTATCGTTTGTTACAAAAAAAAAAAAAAAACAAAGAGTCAAATTATTGTGTATAAGATGAACGTACGTTTTATTTTATTAAATTATCGTTTGTACATATGCGAAAGTAACGTAAAAATACTACAAGTTTAACGTTTTTACATATTACGTGTAATATTTCCATTACTTTGTGTGATTCCCGAATTCTATCAAATACGGAATCTATTAAATTTCAAGTAATGTCCTTTTTAAATTTTCTTGATTGAGTAATGGAGCTGCGATCGATTGAAAACAAACGAATGAAAAGAATGAAAAATTGAAGTGAAGCAAAAGAAAAAACTGAATCGAGGAAAATGAACGAATTGAAACGAATCGAAGGAAATTGAAAAATTTTTATCTAATTGAAGGAAAAATCTCTCGTGAAGAATTTACTGCGTTTTCAGCAAGAGCCAAAAAAAAAAAAAAAAAAAGGAAAGAAGAAAATTAACGAGAAATCAGACTTTGTATTTTCCGATTTTTCGCAAAATACGTGAGCTGAACAAAGTTTAAAGTGTTTGTGCGTTTACTTGAACACCCATATCGTCATGGGGAACGTGTTCGTAACCAAATACCACTGCCTTATGTCAAATTTCGTGTCCTGAATCAACAACGGGCGTTCTGAAAATTGACGAGACGCGTGAAAGAACGAGGCAAAAAAGGGAATTTCGGTAAATGGCAATAAATAAATTTGCTCACGTACCAATGTACTTCTGGACAATGAAGTAATCCTTTGGCTTGCTTTTTATCTTTCGGAATATATCCTTCAAATTGTGCGATATACTGATGCCCGTGCCGCAGCAAAGTTCGCTTGGCTTCAAGATCCATATGTTTCTCATTCCGTTCAGCTCGTATTGCGGATCAACCTCTTTCAATTTCGCCAATATCGGATTCGTCAGCTCCAGATACTTCTAAATAACGTAATCGAATACCGACGGTGGGCGAGATTTAAAATTTGACGCGTTCAGGGGAAGATTTGAATTTAAAAGCAAGGAGCGGCGGAACGAACGCCACGGTGCCCGATTTATATTTACCTAATCGTGTTATTCGTTCATTGAAAACACGACTGAGTAAGCACGAGCACATTAGTTATTCTTGAAAATAATATAACGAACGAGACGCGATTGAAATGTATATAATAATTGCACGATCCTTTAATAATTTTGAGAAGAATGCTAATTTGTCGCGACATGTTTCTTCAATGATCGAGCAAGAATAATTAATGATTGACTTTGGTATAATGGTAATTATTTGAGCTTGGATAACTTCAAAAAATAATAATGATTCAATAATAATTTCAAGAAGTGATAGACATAGTAAGTAAATAAGAAGTAATGTTTCATTAACTTTATCAATTTCGAGAAGTTTTGTGAAAAGTAATTTAGACTACGTTTCCCTTATTTTTAGCTTTTTCTCCATTAAGAAATTCGGGAATTTTTAGCATGATCTAATTTTATTACTAATTTCTGTCAGAGAGAATATGATAAAATAATGCAATAATAATCTAACACAAATTACTGCATTTGTCTTGTCCAATAGCTATTCGTGGATCAATAATACGACGGTGTATCCAAAATAAGACTCTTTAAAGTTTCTCATTTTCTTGCTATTTATATTATTACAAAGCACCATAAAAAAAATGACGACTTCAAGATCGTTAAAAATAAAGAAAATTTAATCTAAATTACTGTTCGCAGCTTCTTGACAGTGTATAATTATCCAAGTCAATCTTTCGTGTCTTTTAATGAAAGTTTCACCATCAAAAGAACACGTCACGATGAATTAGCCTTAATTGTAAGTTTCTAAAGATCCTGCGAAATTGTAGCACGATGTTCAAATTACTTCCTCATTTGTTTAATAAATAATTGTCTTATTTATTTCTTACGTCGCTTTTAAGAATGTCGCGTATGCTCTTTCTGAGACATTTGTGTTTTTAACGTAGGAATATAATCGGCAAAGAATATTGTTACACTACAAGATAATACATCGGCGAAGGATTCGAAAACCAATCGGTGTAAGTCATCTTCGTTAAAAACAATTGCCATGCAAATGTTATCGAAATTGTCAGTCGATTTTAGGAATTTTAGTCGTTGCAATAAAATTAAATTGAATTCTGATATCATAATTAAACTGTTGCGTGAGTTTGATAAAAGAATATATATATATATATATATGTAGTCAATACAAGTCACTTTCAATGAAAAACGACATACTTGCAACTGTTCTCGACTCCTCTCCGACGTGGCCTCGATCCCAGCGTCCTCGTGCACGGCCGCGGCGTAATCGTCCAAAAACGAGTTCCATTCCTCCTCGGAGAACTCGGTGACAAAGTCTTTGTCTATGTTCTGGTGGTTTTCATAGGCGATAAATTCTTCGCAGCGTTTCATCGCGAATTCCAGCCGACTCGTTAGAATCGGACGGTGGCCCGGCTCCGGGGAACTCTGGTCGTCTTGCATTCTTTCGACGAACCATTTCAACAAACCGGCAGCGGCGGTCAAGCGAAAGTCATCGAGGAAAGCTTTCGGTTCTCTGCTCAGATTGTAACTCCGGGGGAACAGCACCGACGACACGTCTTCCTCGTACAGCCAGTGGGCTTCTTCCAGCAAACGAGCCATTCCCAGCTACGATTATACGTCGTCGTAAGCATTTTGTCAAGTTTTTGATCGACAAAGTTCCAGTTCGAGTTTATTCAAATGAATTGGAATTTCGGAGAAAACGCGTATCCGCGTGCGTAGTTAAAATCGAACGACGACCAGCATAACTCGAATTTAATTTAGTCAATGTAACGTGATATATTTAATAATTATATTTAACGTAATATAATAAAATGGCACATAGTACATGAATGCGAGGCATTTCGTTCGCACAGCGAGCTCAGTGTACTCATTACAACCTAATAGCGATCATTTCCTCGTGACGGGGAATGATATAATTTGACCTTCTTACTGTACTTACGCTGAATTACGTACTCTTCTATTTGTGTAGCAGATATTGGCAATATCACGAAAGCGAATTTTCGAATCTACAGTTGTAGGAAAATTTAAATATTTCGAACGTTATGATATCGATTCATTAAGAGCCATCGTTGCGCTTAACCTTTAACATTTCATCTGCAATTCTTTTCAATCGATTCGATCTTTTATTCGTTTAATATTTTCCCGTCGTCGTTTCTCTCCTATGTACTCTCCGATGATGTTCCCGAGAAACTCGAGAAATTTGAATTATTTTGCTCGGTCCTTGATGAGGTTAATAATTATGTAAATGTAGTCTGTATCTGTATAATGGCACGCGCGATATTGTCGTCACACTCGAAAACAGGGAAATCGGATAAGATGAGAGGACGGTGTTAACCTTGGAGGTGTAGACGGAAGGTTTTTGATATCGGTTGAGAATCGTGTTGTTACTCAGGCCGCGATGCCAATCGACAAAGTCGTTTCGACAGTCCCATATAAAGTCTGGCGGTTTGTGGCGCAGCATGGCGAAAATTACAGCTTTCTCGTTCAAACTGCCGTCCGGGTGGGTCAAATCACCCAGTGATCTTGATTCTAAGCTGGCTACGCTGCCTGAAAATTTCGAACGAAAATTTCAGTTCGTTCGGTCTCGACGAATTAAAAACTGCGAATGTTGTATTTTTATCGACGAAATTCAAGAAGTAAGATTTAGTCGGAAATTTGTTTCATTCGGTGAATGTTGTAACAAACTTGTTGCTATATTTGCAATATTTTTATTCGCTATCATTGTACACAATTTTAAAAAAATATATATATATATTAATATTATTATGCAAGTATAAGTTTATATATATTTCGGTATCTTCCACGAATGTACAAACTTAAATTTTTACAATATCACTCACGGTAGAGAAACAGGTGAAAAAAAGATGAGAAAACGCGAGCGAGTGAGGACAGCTGCCTCCTTTGTTTAGACATCTCATCAGAGTTTATGCGGTCAATGTTTAATTAACGAGAATAGAATGCGAGGAAAAAGATTTAATTAAGAAAGACAAGAAAACTAACCGTAAGGTAGAACCCTCGTTTTTGTAGTTTCGTGTTTCTGCACCCAGCCCCTTTTCTCCAGAGTTTCTTTCAATTTCGGTAACTCGCCGCGTATCAAAAATATTTTGTGCCTCTGAAAGATGGTAGCACGTATTTTAAAAAATGTCTGAAAGTTACCATATCCTTTTAAAAGCTACTTATTGTTGGATCTACGATTATTTACGAAAGTGTTTGAACATTTACCATACATGATCATCCATTGTGTATTAATAAACTTCAAAGTTAATATTCAGTGGATTATATTATAAATATAAATATTCGTTATATGTTTAAAATTGCTATTCGCGTTACGTGCCAAATCTTACCAAATCTTATATCGTTGCAATGGACGCCTTGTGATATGTATACAGAGCATTTTTAATATACAGTTGCAATTATCTTATTCTATAGAGAATATTGCGTCGACTGACGTCAAAGAAAAAAAAAAAAAAAAATTGCGTGACTTGAAAAATATAGTATCAATGTTCGTTTCTCTTTCCATTTCTCTATAATAGAAATAAACTACACTTATCAGAGTTATCACCCTCTCGAAACAAATGTCATTCGAAACATTTTTCGCACAACGTACAGTTAACGAGGATAATAGAATTTATTAATTGAAACGGGTCGTCCTGTATACATTTCGAGATTGGTTTCAAATTTTAATATAATCGTGTCTCGTTATGGTATCGATGGAATTTCAAAGTACTTTGTACAACGCGTGTAATACGTACACACCGTGCATAACAGATATAACAGATATAAATCAATCCAACTAATCCGCGCAACGAGCCAATCCAATTTATTTCTACTTAAACTTCATTTCAGCTACCTTGATGGCCCTGCCGACTCTCGCTTTAATTTTCTGATAGCGTTCGTTCCTGGCCCAGTGAGTTTTGCAGCACTCGTCGTCCTTGAGCACGATACTCCTGTGGCTGTTGACGGCGTCGGTATCGTGCTTGTCAAAGATCTCCCGGGGGCAGCAGGCGCCCGTGTCCACGAACGATCCGGAGAACGCGCCGCAGTCGTCGAGCTGCGGCAGGCTGTTAACGCCGTTGATCTCATTCGTGTCCGGAAGTGGCCATTTCGAGTTCATTTTCGTCCAGTCCGCGCGATTGTACGGATTCACCGGGCTCTCCTTTTTTTCCAGACTGATCAAAGGAGTCAATTTGCAGCTGGAGGCCCCCGCTTTATCCTCGTTCGTGGAATTCGTGGCCGCTGAATCTTTCGTGACCCTAATGTCCCTTAACCGGGCAGTGAAGGTGAAACGTTCCAATTTATTACGCGACGTCTACTCAATTTCGTTCCTCTTCTTACTCGGCGATCGATTTAATCGCCGCGTTTAACTCTGATTAATCAGATCATCCGATCGAAGGGGAACTTTTACATTTACTTTCTTCTTTCTTTTTTTTTTTTTAAATACGTACCTTAAATCGGGCGGTAAATCCATAGTTTCGTCATGAATTTATGTCAGTTCCTAGATAAATTAAAAAAAACATAACGATGTATTATTATTAAAGTTTATGTAACAGTTTATATTGAAGTATTATACAAGAGTTCGTAAAGGTAAATGTAAGACCTCGTACGCTTAACACGATCATTTCCAAGATACAGTAAAAACACTATTTGTCAATGTGACGATTGTCTTCGTCAAGAGCGCATATCAAACGCATGCTTGCCATTTCTATATTTGCACGATCCATCATTATCGTTAATATTATAAAATATAAACTCTTACAAGGCTCTGTCAAGCACTTGAGCGCTCACTAAAATTATCGTATAAAAATTTAACATCAATAGGAAACGTGTAAGCAAATCAGAGATGCATTCACTCAGAACTACCAAAGTAGTGAAAATGATCAATTTATAATTTTTATTACATTTTATAGACGTTTTATAGAACACTATTTTTAAAGATTTAAATGATTTCTCTTCAAGTGTATAAACATTTTTTTCTTTTTCAGTGTCTCTGATACAGAAATCCGATATATTTTGATGTATTATTGTCTTTGAATCTCTAACGCGTAAGTAAACTAATTCTTTTACACATCTCAGGTTATCCACGATACTCCAATATGGACTATAAACATTCAACGAGTTAATACATTTTCAGTTATTGATGATGATTTATGTTACTCGACTGACTTAAACATCATTACGAGCATATTTTTGACTGAGTTTATCGAAAAGAATTATTGAAAGACAAAAGTTTCTTTTCTCTCTTATTTGGTCGAGTTGAATCCACCGGTGAAATCACGCCCGCGTATTTTGAAATATCGAGTGTTTAATCCGTACTAGAATATAGAATCGTCACGGATCCGAAATATTTCAGTATTTATAATATTTCAAATATTGAGTATCTAAAATATTTTAAATACTGAGATTCAAGAATAAACGTACGCTTGTATAATCCTTACTTGGTACGAAAGTTTTCGGTAATTTCCAGCGAACCAGAGGGTCGAATTACCTTTAGACAAATGCGTTAATTACAAGGGACGAGGAATTCACCTTTCGATGAAAATCGTCTAATTAAAGTAAACACCGTCGTAGGAAAAAAATTCGTCGTCTGCACGGCGGAGAAAATTAGAATCGTTTAAAACAGGGCAAATATTTGCCGATGGTCTTACACTTTTAAAACAGCCAGAGCGGATGAAGTGAGAAAGGCCAGATCGATCAATCTGCCTGTTTAACCCGGCCCAGCTTATTGTCTGGCACGCTTAATCGCCTAAGTAATTAACCTTTTACGCAACGAACTTTCGAGATACCGGTTTTCACCCTCATTAGAGGACAGTATTAATTTAACACCAACTTTATCTGCTGCCCTTCTTTATATATATATGGCTCGCGAGGCGCGCGATATATTCACGGTTAAATTACCGCGAAGAATTTCGCGTCGTTATCATTTCGAAAACTTCGCGGCCAGTTATATCGTCGTCGTCGGTTTAATTAAACTCAAAGGGAACAAATAACGGTATATTCGTCGATATTTAATAACGCGGCGGGCACGTTCTTCGGATATTACGCGAATGTGATTTTCATGGGTTTCAACTATCGCAAACACAACGCTGTAATTTGCGATACAAAGATGGATCGATAGGTTTAAAGATTTAATAATAATAATGCCAGTTAGCGTTATTGCTCTGGCGCTCTGTTTCCTCTCCTTTGTCGTATTTTCGATGAGTTAACCGTATCGATTGTAATTTTACGTCAACGTCGTGTGTGTCGTGCGTGTGCATCGCAGATATCTACAGCGAAGAGCGTAACTGTGCCAGTGCCAATGAAAAATTCGTCGATCATTTAAATTGACGTAACATTTCGAGAATCGTAAGTTCGTTTTCTTTTTTCTCGACAATTGTGACAATTCAAAATTTTGTTTCACGACTAAATCTGCTATAGTTTCGAAGATTGAAATTCTCCCTTTAAAACGACTTTTCAAAATTCAATCTGTGATATTTTTTTCTTCGTCGTTTCACTTAACCTGGAACATTCTCCTCCCACCCGCTGTACGATGTGAAAGCATTTTTAAGGAAAGAATAAATTCAGAATTGTCGAGGAAGAAGCTTCACGCTTTAAAATAAGACCGGAAGAGAATTTTTATGTTTAATTTAAACTAGCGAATATATTTACCATTTATAATTACTATATTCTACTTCTAAAGAGGATTATTTTCTTTCATTTTTAAACAGAGATCGAACGAAAGTGTTAAAATTCTTAATCATTATGACACGATATTGCTGTACAATTATCCTTCTTGTTTCAAGAGAACTGTTATAACTGTTATAATCTACTCGCCGAGACTTTTGTACTTTCTTGCACAAATAGGGAACTTTTATTTTCTCGGAAGTGGAAAAAGATTCAGATTAAACGGGAATTTTTATCCTGCTCTGAATAAATTAAAGTTGTTGCAAGCAGATTTCTTGAAAAGAGAAAATATTATATCGGGTACGCGAACCTGAATAAAATTAAACCCAGGGACCGTTCAGCGAAATTTCATTTGTGCGCAAATGTTTGTGCAGAAGAGGGATGGGAAAGCTCGGGAAGTAATGCTTCTTTTAAAATTGACGAATCGTTACTAGGGTAAGAAATAATTGCATGAAAATTACAATTTTTCTATAAACATCCCGCTAGAAATGAAACGGAAAAAAGCTATAATATTTAATCCACCAAGATTTTCAACAATTTACATGTGCAAAATGTAAAGTCGTAAAACTATATGAAACCAAACGGTTAACTTAAAAGAGGGAAAAAAAGGAAAGAAACGTTCCGAGAGCTAGAATAACCTTCGTTTATAAGAGTGTACAGTCTCATTTGAGATCTCCGTCTCAAAGCAAACTCGTGGCAAGTTTATGGAAACTTGTCGATCTCGTTGGTAACCTCGCGGAGTATGTATGGTGCACGCACAAGATGTTATACTTGCCATATTTATTCTCATTTGCCGTAATCGTGACGTACAATGTCCAAAGTACAGAACTTCACTTCATCGTTCAACAACCGACAGCATCTATCTTCCTCAGGCGGTAAAAATACTTTGCTGAAAGTTCCCGGGGATTCTCCGCTCGCGCACTGGCCGGAGTTCACGTGGCGATCGTTTTTGTCGAAGTTTTATCGGTTCGCGACGTTTGGCTAAGGATTTCCTCATTGATATCTATGAATCGTGATTCCGTGACTTCTTTCGTGCTCCAGGACTTTGCTGTTTCTTCTACTTTTTCTTTTTCTTTTTCTTTTTTTTTTAACAGATCCAGACACGGTTAAGTTAAACTCGACAATTTATTTCATGGTTCTCCTATTCCGAACGTTTTGGTTTCAGCTGTCTATGGATTTCTGCGAATGCGTCAAATGTCAGACATGTTGCGTCTCTCCGATCTTCTATTCTTTTTTCCCCGTTGTCCCGATGACGAGCAGAGCGAAAGGAAAAATTTACAGGGGAATATTAGAGTCTGCATGGTTTAAATAAATTAACATTTTAAATAGAAGATAAGATATTTCTACTTTAGTTATCTGATATGCGCGAAACGAAATATTTCGATCTTTCAATCTTAAATGGATATTTGAACTTTTGCAATTTGTTGCGAAAGTAAATCGGGGAGGTGATTCAATTATAAAAATCAGTTTCTTGGGATCGATTTCTTCTTTATTCCAAGCATCGCAATTTTACGAGATTTTTCGATTTAAATATTAAAAATAAATCTATGTGTCAACAGACTTCGTACTGATGACATAATACTTGCCTTTTCGTTCATAAACATTGTATCAGTCACAGTTTTAACATGTTAATAATGTGTAATGAAACATTAGAAAATATTGAAATAAATTGACATATATAAATAAATATTGAAATTAACTCTTTAAATGCTTAATTCATATTATAGAGTATCGTACAAATAATCCGGGATGTTTAAAGTAATTACTTTACTTCCATATTAAAAGTTTGAACGAAAGAACAGATGATATTAAAATATTAAAAGATTTTTAATATTTTGTTTAACGAGCGTTAAACTCTTAAACAGATTTCCAGACGAATAAAATACCGTTTTAAAAGCATAGTTTCAATAAGCAGGTAATTTAAAATAACACAGATTATTCCTTCTTTATTATTAAAAATAATATTTCATTCAGCCCTGCCCAATAACTGATGCATATGCATACAACGTTAATTGCCAGCTAACAGCCGTCATATTGTACATTCGCGATTTTTAACCGATAGATTTATGCATCGGTTAAAAATGCACGGCGTAAGGATGGAAATGAAAGAAAAAGGCAGAAAATTGGATGATACATGGGCGGACGCGAAAGCTGTACCAAAGGTGAAATGTGCTCGCGTGTAAATACGTGTGTGTATGTTTATTTCTAGAAGTGTAAAACATATATAGGAAAACAATATCAGAGAATGTCAATATTCTCGATACGATGTGAAACGTTTCGTACATCGACAGCGTGACTGCAACAAAATTCAGTATGTGCTGTAAAGTGTAGAGTGAATAATTAATGTAATTTCTGTAACGTTTCGTCGATAGAAACAGAAAAATGAGCTACGAGAGATCGTTTTCTTCTTTTTATGGCCCTTAGGATATGTCTTAATTCGAACGAGAGAATCTGCCATCAAGCCTGATATGGTGGCGCATCATAAAAATAAATACGAATCTAAAAGGATTCTGGAGTTTCGTGCTATTTTGGATGAGAAAATTTACACTAACAATAGGAGAATCATGAGCGTTGCTGATTCGTTAGAACTGGAGGATCAGGTTATCCGACGATCGTACGTAGTCTGTTCACGTGACGTTCTCTCGAGCAAAGTTCTCGAAAATGTTTTTTCATATTTTACATTAAACAAGATGCATCAATTTAAACATCAACTCGTATGATTAATTATGCAAATACAGTATCCGTGCAACGTGTATCCGATGTTATAATTGCTGCGTAAAACAACAATTTCTTAATGGAACATTAAATTAGAGCAAATGAGTAACATTCGCTTGGATATGTGTATTTAAAAAAGAACCAGTCTGAGTAAAATTCACGCGGATATTAATGAACACGTAATTATTCGCGCTACCGAACATCCGGTATGTTTACGTCATAACGACGTATCAACGATTATTTCACAACAACGCGCCGTTTTAACAGCGGTATCCATTATAAAGCGGTCCATTTCTCAAGGGTAATTTCGAATATTTTGTTACCCTCGTAACGATACGATCGGAGCGTTAGAGAAATATTAATTAGTCGGTGGCGTTCGCGCGTGACGCGATTATTATTATTATTCGATAGCAAAAAAATTGATAAAATTATATACCGGAATTTATTGGCAAAACACGAAAAACCTTTTTCACATATCGCGCGTTTGCTTCGATCGAGTACGTTCGATTAGTAGGTGTCCGTAAATTTCACACACTCCAATTGTCTAACATTTCGCCGATCGGCCCTATTAAAATCCAGTTGAACTCGGTGCCAAACGATTTCACCGATCATATATCGCGTCATACAGCTGGATATATGCCTGTCACGGGGAATGTGAAACGTTAAAACAGCCTCATCTTCGAGCTTGCACTTCCCTTTCGTACGAAAAATATTGTTACAGCGAAGATTGACAGGATGATGTAATTTGTTCGCAAAATTCCGATGGACGATTTTAACGCAATCGATCCCGGTGATATTGTAATAACGCGCATGTTTACTTTATCCATGAATGAAATCGTTATTTCGATTTAATCTGTGACCGTCCGCTCGAGACTTTTGCTAAATACTTGTGTATATTTCAGATCAGTTTAATCTAATTTGCATACGTCAATGCGTTAAAGCGAAAGATTGTACACACGTGAGAAAACATCATTGTTTGAATTAATTACTCAATAAAACATCGAAACGTATTTTAGCCTTCGTATTTATATAATTATTGATACTTCAAGTGCAATTTTTAGGAAAGAACACAAATGCAAAATAAGTTAGGATCAAAATGATTGTTGTGCAATGGGATAAATTGATACATGTGTAAAATATATCTCGATCGGAGACATTAATCGAAAAATGTGTTATACTTTGCAAATGTTTGCTGTTTTTTAATCAACGATAAAGTGAAATCGAAGCTCGTGAAATTTTAAGTAAACCAGTGTTTCACCTAATACCTTTTCTCCGTAAAACCGAAAATCAATGAAATGAAGAATAAATGTCATCGTACGTAGTTAAATAAACAGTCACGCGATGAATTAAATTAATTTGATTCAGTTAATACAGCCCCACGTAAAAGAATTAAAGCGATCGTTACTTTTCATTGAATATATAGAAAACATTTCGATTACGATTTGTATATTCTCTTTAAACATGTGATGTAATTGAGTCCAGTTGAATGTCACGTTTGAATATCACGAAAAAATATCATCAGCTATAACGTCAGAAATATATATTCCATCGAAAGAAGCATTTTTTTTCACGATTGTTACACCCATCGTAGTTCGTAGAACTGACTTGTCATTTTTTGATTACGTCACTGGTAGGTGTTTGAAAAATCGTGTGCGTCATTTCGGCGAAACACCTTGTGTATACGCAATGGCGCGTGCACGTCGGGCAACGATATTTGGAAATTCGTTACGTTCGACTACGAATGCCAGACTGGCAGCGAAGAGGGTAGAAATCGTGTCAGCGAAACGTGCTTTCGATCCGACTTGCTGCACGAGCGAACGAGTTAACTAGCTAAGTAACCGCGCCCACTGCACTCTCTAATCACCAAAGGCACCAGAGATGCTTTTAAACTTTCCATCCACAATTACGTCCTTATTCGCACAGAAACCTCTATTAGACCTTCCATTATTCTAATTACGCAAGGCCCGTCTGAAATATATTGATTAAAGTTGAGAAGGTTAAGTAGCGGGGATCAAGAATTGGACCGACTGCGTTCTTTCCTCCGTTCCTTCCTCGCTTCCTTCTTCTATTGCTATCTCGACGTTCATCGCGAGCGTGTCACGTTTACGAATGTTGTAAATAATACGAATACGGTGGGGAAGCACCGTCGTTTATCTTTTTACTCGTCATCTCGTATTTTGTAAATTGAATCGTACGAACGACTCATTTCGATGAATTATTCATATCCGTTTCGTTACCTCTTGCAACGAAATTCTAGTTGAGAATTATAGGGAACTCGAAGGGAAGTTCGAACACGTAAGAAAATTAAACAAGGTTTCGAGCACGATAAACTGTACGTTTGTGTGATATTAATTTTTGTTGTTTAAATTTTTGTTATTGAAATTGAAAACTATTCAAAAGAGAATTAGATTGAGGAAAATAAAGAAAAAAAAAATGTTATGTTAATGACTGTTAATATTGCAATATTTAAAGGAATTTATTTAAACTAAAATATACAGAGTATTTAAGTAGTTGCTCAATAATAACGTAAAACTTTTTTTTACAAATGTTTTACAAATTAAATTTCCTTTAGTGTATTTGAGTTTTCTTTGTTTTTTAAATAAGAATTATGAATATTCAATAATATCAGTGAATGATGAAATTATTGATTTCTCAAAGAAGGTCAGTTTGCCGTGTTATAATTTAATTCAATTTTGTAGCGAGTGCATTTACTCTGTGTTTGACGAACTTGGTTATTTATAATTTTTTTCTGCTCAATACAACGACGCTACATGATAGGTTAAATTTATTCGGCTCCTGCACGATGGAAATTTTCGAAATATTATAACACGTCAGCGTATAGAAACGCTCCTCAATGCGCTGTGCGTATAAACATTAGAAGAAAAAAATATACGATACAAATTGATTTATCGGAAAACTTCAACACAATGTCTGTGTGGAGCAAAAATCCTTTTGACATAACGTGCAATCAGGTTTTTGATCCGATGATGCTTTTTCGCATGACCAATTTTTCTCGAACAAAGAACTAGAATTTCATTCGAAATAACATCTCCGATCTTCAAAGGATCGCGCGTCTCTGTTCGATAAGCCATTTTCTGGAGTAGTACGGCAATCTACAAATATGCACGCATGTACTTTCATTTGAATGAAAACCCACGTGTGCCACGATTTTGGTTCAAACTGTCGACTTTTTTTTGTATTACGCAGCTTTAAATGTTTTATCAATACACAGATACATTTTAATATAAACTTTAGTACTACTTGTACCACATTATATTGTATAGTGTATTTATATTTGCACGGACGTAACTAAATAATTGAAATATGAAAAAAAAAACTCATTCTACTCTGAATATTTTCTATAATTTTTATCCGCAGTTTAATATTTCTCTGTACGATCTTCACTCCAGACACGCAGATTTTCACGGCTGACTGATACACGTATTTGTTCCATCTATCACAAAGCTTTTCTCCCGTTGTTCACTCCCGGGGAGAAGAAACGAGTTACGAAGTTCACGCGAAAGTTTACTCAGCAAACTGGTTGTTCCGCGATTGGAACTCGAGGCGGTCTAACTACTTATCATACAGCGCGTAAATAGTAAACAGCCGCTGATGCAGCATCATTGTCGCGCGATTCGTCGACGAATTTGCCAAGCCGGCGCAATTAACGTTCGCGAGAAAAAGCAACGAGGCTCGTTTACCTCGTGCGAAGCGCCAGAGGATTATTCACGCGGCGCGACGCAACTCGCGCAAACTGAGAATATTTTCTATGGTGCGTTGCACCGCGCGAAAATAGACTCGCTGCTGCATAAATCTTATTACCAGGTAATCTCGTTTCGAAACGCTGCGGCACTTTCGTACTTGTATCCTGACGTCTAGATCTGTAGATCTTGCGCGATGCATTTTCAACATCGGCAGGAGGGAGGAACAAGTTTGAACGAAGTCCGCCGGTTGAGTTCACGGCGCGGGGGATGGTTGTTACGGCTTCGTTTCTTCGAAGGTTTTACCGCGAACTTTCCTTCTCCCTTTTACTCTCTCCCCTTTCTCCGCGCTCCGCTTCTTTTCTCATCGAAATGCGGCTATCGTTCTGGCAAAAAACCGTGTTTTCGTCTCAAAAGGAATTTCCAAACGTGCGATTGCAAGCGTTTTCAAAAAAAAAAAGTGTTCGTGACTCGATCATTATGTCGAAATACATTGTTCGGCAAGAAATATTTTTATCATCGCGTTCTCATTTCACGGAGCTTACAGACTTCGTTTGTAACTAAGAACTATGCCGCTAGTAGAAATGTTGGAAAGAGCATAACAGAGTAGGCAATTGGTCTTTTCAAGTTCCTTCATCTTTTATTTCCCTAAAATTTAATGTCTTCTTTTTCACCGTTTCACATCGAAGACTATTTTAAATTCCAACTGGTTGAATTTTCAAAATCAAAAAAAGTTGTTTAATTTGCAATCTAAAAACACGCGTAAAACAATAGCTTTATTTTACACATACGCATCAACGTTCAATCGTAAGATGTTGATCTAATTTCGTCGAATTGCAATAAAAATTTATCAATACGTAATATCTTTTCTGCACGTGTGTTTTCCTCGTGTAAAATTTTGCAAATTTAAGCAACGACGCGCCGTCATGTTTCTTTTTTTTTCTTTTTTTTTCTTTTTTGTCTAGAAATCTCCGTACATATTTTTCAAAGGGAAACACAGTGTATTACAGATTGCAGCACCGAAGAAGACTACGTGTATTCGCGTCAAATGTTATATCGCTAAAGGGACCTTTGTGCAATTTAAAGCAAAGTCATGTATTACATAGAAGATATTTCTTTGAGAACTATTTCTCTCCGAGAACTGTTCTACTTTGCGTTCCGTTGCTCTACTTCCGCTTAACATGGACGAATTCAAACTCGGTCGGTAAAGTTTCTATCTTCTACTATGCTCGTATCGTTTCAGGTACGAATACTTTTCCTACATTTTCGCGTGTCCCGTCCCTGCAATTTTAACATTCCTTTGCAAAAGTGAGGACGTTTTTATACGCACTACTTTTCTAATTCCTGCTGATTTATCGTTTCCTGTTCGTAACGCACCGTTAAACGCGCGGCAACGTTGCGAATGTAAATTTAATGCATATCGATCTAACCGATACAGATAGATGTAAACTTACCAGATTGTGCAAATTTAAATTTTTTGAACAACTAAAACCTAAGCAGAGATTTGTTTTCTTCCGATTAAATGTCATTACGAGTGTACTGTCATAAAAAATACATTATTTATTTCACAATATATATTATATTGTATTATATATTATTTAAGTCATCTTTCAAACATTTTCGCTAGGCTATGTACTATAATATTTATGCAATTTTATATAACGTAAATGAAGAACTGGAAATTAAACAGAAATTACAATAGTTCCATGTTCCAAGTGTTGTAATAATTTTAAGTATTCTTGCACGTTTTATACATTCTCTAAAATTTTGGCGCGCTTGAATTTCCCGAAAATGCATCGTAAACATCTGCAATTTAATAATTACGGCGTAGTCGCGATTTTATGTGACATAAACCAGTTAAACCTGTAAAATTTGATGAAACTGCACTGTTCTATAATTAAAATACGAGCCTTGTTAATTCGGTTATCGATCGGAAACACAGCTTCGAAGAGCCACGAACAGCCACATACCCTTTTAGCTGTATGACAAAGCACTCTTTGCGTTTGATTTTGAAAATGTCCTATTTCGTAATTAGTAGTACCAGTGAGTTAGTGTAGCGAAAGAAGACACGGTTTGTTGCACGGATTCTTGTCGAATGTAGATTTCACAATAGCCTTTCTGGTTATTCTATCGAGTAGGAAATGTTCTTTTAGTAGACTTTCTGGCTATTGTTTTAGATTTTCTTTGTCAGTAGCCTTTCTAGTTACTCTGTTAGATTTTTTTTCCAGCAGGCTTTTATCACTGCATTTATTTGCTGAAAATAACTGCATTTAACTGCTAAAAACATATATATTTTTTGTTATATAACTATATTTACCTTTGTTAAATTTTATTATAAATTCACACATATTCGCAAGTATTCGAAAGTGTAACTGATTTCATGTATAAGATAAAGTGATAAAAGTATCGCAACAATTAAATATTTAAGTATTACAATGAAAATTCGATACTCTTTTTTTTACAAAATAATTAAATCGATAGTACTTTGAAATATGAGTTAGTATCCAATTTATTGTTTTTGAAGTTGGTAATAATGATTGTCTGTGGAGCACAGCTAATCAAAGCCGGTAATCTCGTTTCGTTCCGCAGTGGAGTGATATGTAGTTCTTGGCTAAATTCCTGAAATTTGTCCGATTCGACGAAGTTCCGACGTTGGATAGTTTACAGTGTGGTCACGTATCTGAAACACATGATCGGTTCATTGCTATCGTGATAATGAGAGCTTCCGGCATCAGAGTCCCTACACTTGGAAACTGGGACGATTTTACGGTCTAAAATTCTTTGTTGCCTTCCAAACTTGCACTCTCTTTACACTTTAAATACGTGAATGTTTTCTCAATTCTTATATTATTATCTGCAGAAAAATGTGAGATCTTTCAAGAGTCTTTGGCACTCACCGAATTTTAAGAAATTCCCCCATTTTTATTTCGTTATTTTTTTATCATATTACATTTATTTCTATTATCTTCTATCATACTACAGCTTCTCGTATCTTATCATTCTATAAATATTTATAAATGTTTGCGAGATATCACTTTTTGACAAAGAAGTTCTGAGAAGAATCACTTTCATACAGATGTAAAAAATTATACACGTAAAGTGTCAAATCGACTTTTGCATCCGGATTCCAAAATTTCTCTGGAAAAACGGTTCGTCCGTTCTGACCACTCTCGTTTTATTTTTTATTTTCAGAATTCTGTTTCCTATTGGCTTAAAAGCGTAGAAGATACCGCTTCGTTCCGTCGAGTTGAAATGTTTAAACCCTGAATAGGACTTTAAGAAATGAGGTGTTCGCACGATGAAAAAAGTGGGGTTAATTATTTTCCCTCCTTTTTTTCTGCAGAAACGTTCTTTTCGTGTTCCCGACAGAACCATTTCCTTTCCTATCCAGAGCCGTTTCTTGCTCGAAGTGGCTAATTACGTGAGAAAAACATACTCTTCGTCCACTCTTGTCTCTTCGTTCCTCTTCGAGGCTTCTCTTTCTTTGCCGCGAAAGTAAGCAGTACTTTGTAATGATCCCATTTTAAGAACCGAGAAAACAAACGAGACGGCAATTATTCTTGTAATTGTACCTTTTGCATTTCGTTTCGGATCGGCCGGTGTCACGTGTTTCAGACACAAATAACTCTTCTGCTCGTTGAAATGGCTTTTCACGAGATTTCTCCCCATTACGCTCGCAGACAACAAAAAGAGAGAAACAACGGGTGCCCTGCCGCGTCCGTTTTCCGCGTCCTGTACTCCACGAGCTGAGACGTAAGTAATCATTCCTGTCATTAGTGCCGTTTTCAAAAGTATTTGAGAAACGCGCGCTTAGTTTTTCTGACTAATACGAAATGCGTCTCGTTTCAGCTAAAAGAAAAAGATTTATTCTGAAGACATGCATATTAATCCTTTTTTTTTTTTATAACATAATCCTCAAGTGGTGACATTCTATATTCAAAGCCACGAAAATGTCTTTTCGTTAAACTATATGTTGTTCAAAACTATAAATGCACTTTCGAAAAGATGATATACCGAATTCGATAATAATTAGAATTCAGACGTCTTGCAGAGTAACATAACATTTAATAAAAAGAAAAAATGTCAAGTTGACACGAGAACGAACCTATAAAATCACTAACAATATCAAAAATTCATCAGTGTTTTCTATACGTGATAGAGTTCCTGTCTGAGATAAGCTTGATTGATTCGGATTACCCGTTCTTAAAGTTTCATTCATTTTCTTAATCGTGCGTAGGAACCTTAGGTGCCTTGGGAACTTTCAGAAAATTTAAGGAGCTTCCAATGGATCTAATGTTCCACAAGCGGAATGTACAATTTTCCACAGAGATTAAGAAAAATGTTTATCAGCATTTTCTGATTCACGTATCAATATTGATAAATAATCTGTGTATGTAGTAAGATAGATACGTTCAAATATATTTTTTCTATAGATAAGGGACCTTGTAATGGTTTATTTTACAGGATAATATCAGAGATTTGCTAGTATGTACTGTAGATAAAAATAAGATTAAAATGTTATGTGGCGAGTGTTTCGTTATGAAAAGTTATAAACAAAAATATGAAATATAAAACTCTGTCAATGCGAACTTGATATTGAATTTTATGACATCCTATTTCATTAATTTCCTTACTCTTGTAATTAATTCATTTCGTGTAGATAATTCTATAATTTTTGTTTTTAAATTTTGTCTCTTATAAATAGAAATCTAAAGATAAATCTTTTAATTACCTAAAAGACTAGACGGAGACTGATCTTCCTCGATCAATCTATAATATATAGTTAGAATTGATCGTGCTATTTCATACTTTTATTATAAATTTTGAACACGTTCAAAACGGGTAGGAAAAATAATTTCTGTGTTTAAAAACTAATAAGTAAAAAAAAACTAATATTTACTATGTCTAATACTAGAAATATATTGTATAAAAATAAAAGAATTTATTTTTCCAAGCTCTGAGATTGAAAAGTCAATTAAATGTGTTAATGGAGTGTTTTTGTATACCTTACATAACACTTTAGTTTTACATTTGTCTGTAGAGTGCAGTCTGGCAAAGTTTGAACATTGAATCTTGAACACTCTGTAGATGCGGGCCTGAGATTGCTTAGAACTTGAGATGCGCAGTTGCGATGCGCAAATGGAAAGATTCAGTACGACTGACAAACGCGTGGACGAACATCTCACAAAACTCTCGCGGATTATCATCGAAGTAAATAACGTACAGTTAAGGTTAAGCCGCGTTAAAGCGTATAAACTGATGGCTCACGATTCTTGATCGAATCAGTGACGTTTTAAATCGTGTTTCAAGATTTAAAAGTGCCAATAACGTTGTTGTTTTGGACTAATGTAACGTTTAAAGTAGAACAGAGTTCGATATTTGAAAATATACTGATCGTGCGCGTACGTGTTTGTGAGGTTATGAATTTCATCGCGAAATTTCGTCTATAATTAGCTGACGTTTCAAGGTAACAAATTACTATATGTCGTTCGTTGATAGTTGCTTCGATTGTTCTCTTTTTACGTTTTCATCTTATATATCATCGATATGTATCAAATATAAGTTTTAAATGATATATTTAAAGGTTATACAAAACTATATACATATATAAAATAAGCTATGACAGTATATAATTTTAATTTCGTGAGATATCGATATCGATCGATATAAAATCTAATCTTTTTTCACGTATATGCAAACTTATATGCGACATCTCATAGCACAAGGTCAATTGATTTTAGTTAGTTAATTAGCTCGATTAGTTTCATGTAGGCTCCAATTTAAATAAATTGTAATTTTTGATTAACAGGTAAATTTTAAATTCTTATTGATGTAATTTCTAAGGGTGGATCATATCTTTGATATCGTTAATTAACATTTGCTCTGGTTTTATCACACTTAAAAATTAAATTTGGCATTTTCGATTTTTGAAGGTATTTCCTTAAGTAATCCAACGTAGAAAACTTTCCTCCATTAATTAAACACAATAAACCATATATATGTGAAATTCAAAATGTGTGTGTGTGTGTGTGTGTATATATGAAATTCAAAATGTAGATATTTTTAAAGTTATACGATATTGCGAGAGGCTAATTTTTCCTCAGTTTCGCAGTCTATTAATTGTTAATTAACGACTGAATCTGAAAGTAGCTTTATTACGATAACAAAGCGAAAGAAGCTTCCGTTCTACGTAACGTAGGAAATTTTATTCCCATGGTAACACTATCAGGCAGAGAAATCCATTTTCCAGAGCGAGGTGAAAAATCAGTATATTCAGTGCACGCAAACACGTGACGGCCGCGTCTCCGTTTTCAAGTATGACATACTACATGCCTGCTGGCCATGGCGTCGGGCTTGATAAGTATATTCTGCGCTCTAAAAAAAAAAAAAACCCGTGTGCAGTTTAATAATCTACGAACAGGAAAAAGAGACATTTAGTGCACTTACCAGGTGCGTGATCTATCGACCATGAGCCTCGAAGCATCGACGAGTCGGACACTTCACTCTTTTTTGTCGCTTTAACCTATTTCCTTTGATCTATTAGCTTCTTTCGAATACACCTTCAATGTAATGGTCTTCGTGACAGCGTCGCTTTTCCATTTTATATAGAACGTTCTTGGTTAACTACTAAATCGCGTTGTTGAACCGGCGATTCTCTTTCTTTCTTGTTTCGTTCTTATCGAAAATAAAATTTCCATTACATCCATTATCCATTACGTTTTAATTACGACAAATTCTTTTTTTGAAATTTTCTTGCTCGTATCCGTTTCAAATTCTAACCTCAATGAATATCGTGCTAATGAAATGTAAAAAATGTAAAATGTTTTTCTTAGTTGTGTGATTCTTATGTGACACAGTTTTTGAGAAACACACAAAATTTTATGTACGTCGTTTGGCCGGAAAAACTTGTCTCGCTCTGCGTACTGCTAATACATTTTGCACGAACGTCAGCAGTCTGCTGATAACAATGCCACAGTGATTTCCAATTCTCCAAACTTTTATATCATCGAGGAATAACGAGACTGAAATTGCACGCGAACTTCAAATTTATCCGTTGAAGTTCGAAATCGAGGACACTACACGCAAACATTGTAACAGTTTCGTATAGTTTTCAAAATGTTTGCGCATGAAACTCGCGTTACAGATATTTAAAATCTTAAGTACCCCCAGAAATGCATGAAAATTCTAGTTACGAGTCTTGACCAACTTTCGGGGCAAAATAGATTCGAAACTTTGGCGATGGAATATAAAAATCCTGTTTAACCGAGTGAAGCTCGCTCCCGCCGGAATCCCGAAGTCGGTGTCTAGCAAAAGGGTGGTAGTAAACTCCCCTTTTACGCTTCCCTTTATTCTCCCTCTCCCCCACTTTCTCTCCTTTCTTTCTTCTTTCCCATTCCTCCAAGAAAATCACGCGCAAACAACACGCCTGTGAAAGTAATTGCTGAAACAAGACAAAGCAAGAGCCAGACCGGGGGAAATTAGTATTAACGGCCGGCAAGACATTTTTTAACAGTAGCCGGGGAAGATTGCGAATACGTTTCTCGCAAGGCATCGTGAAAGTCGATGGAAAAGTCGCGGTGGAGTGGCGAGTGAGTGGCCGCAGCGGCCACGGAAGACGTAATAGAAACAGCAACTGGGGACAGAGAACGGGGAAAGCAAAGAGGAGCAGTCGGTAATGATTGGCGCGCACGTCCGCTGTCCGGGGTGAGAAGTTTGAATAGGTCGCCGAGGGCGTAACAACGTCCTAGGCCTTGTACACGTTGCCTCACCTCCAGTCGCTATATGCCACGCTAAAGCGCAATATAACTCCCTCTCCTTCTCCTTGTCGCTACGGTCTGACACAACGGCCCTGAGCAATGGACGAGTTTCGAAACAGCGACCTCAGCTTTATCTACGGACCATTGTTCAGATTAACGAAACAACGAGCCACCTCGCTGCGGAATCCGCTCTTACACGTCTCTCGAGGCGCAGCGATCTCCTTCTTTCTCGTCCTGTCTCTTCCACGACCACTTGACAATTTCACGGTCAGTCCCAGTGACGTTCTATCTTTTCCACGTGTGTATGTGTGTGTGTGTGTGTGCGTATGTACGCCCTTCTCCCTCTCGCGCTTATTTCGATTTTGACTCCCCCCTTTACGCGGCTCGCGCGAGTTGGGAAAGTTATTCTTTCCAACTTCGAGAACCGCATAAATCTGTAATTCAACTCGTGGGGTTTTAAATATAGTCAGACTTCGATAACCGGGTTCCCCGTAACTCGGAAAATAAGCTCTCTCTGTCGCGTGAAAATTATCTATCTATCTCCGTTTCGCTACAAAATCGTCTGTAAGTTGAAGCACGTACAAACTTTCGCGTTAACTCGTCGCGTTATTTGCCACGCGTTTAAAATGTATTTTACCTCTGATGAGTGAGTTTTGGCTCGAATCTGAGAGAGTTCTTCAGGTTTATTATCCGCATAATAAATTCGACCTCGCTCTGCCAAAATATTGTTTTTAAATATCGTTGCTAAAGTAGTAAACTGGAATTGGATACACTTGTGATGTAAATGCATACAATCTAAACAACGGAGTAATATTTGATCGACTCGAGAGCAGAACGTGAGCGAACCGCGAGTGGATCGATAGTGCGGATAAAGCCTAAGAACCACCGAAGCAGCCAATCGTTGCGCGAAGATGCATCTTCGCTGTGTGCCCTTTTCTTCTATCTCATTTAGAAAGCTGATTCTAACAAAGTTTCCAGCATACTTTTTTTTGGGTACGCATTTCACGATAATCGATGTATCTGCGTTTTAATGGTGACGGTAATAGTAGCGGCACGCAACGTAACAGTCATTTTTCTCGCGTAGAAGGAAGGTTTAGGTTCCCCGTACACAATTTTTAAACTATAGCCTTAATCTAGGTATGCTTTTATAACCCCCGACTTACCACCTCCATAAATTCTTTAGCCTTCCATTACTTACTTCTAACCGCTTTCTCGCGTTTTATGAGTTTACGCCATAAATTTACGATTAATCGAATTTCGGCCCGCGCGCGCTCACCTTTTCGTTCACGAAGCTCCTAAGAATAGGACGAAATTAGTCGACGAAGGTTCCGAAGTTTCACAAAAGTGACGAACGACGAAAACTTGCCCCCTTTCGCGTTTAACCATTCGTTGACCAAAGTCTTCGTACATGCTGTGGTTTTCTGTATCCGTGTAAGTTTCCCGTAAGTTTCTACCGTAAAAGTGGAAGTCGTAAAAGACCTTGCGAATATTTTTATGACGCATTCAACCATGGAAAATGTTAAGCAGTTAGAGTTACGACTAGTTGCGCGCAAAAAGGGGCACTTCTTGTTTCCAATATCATCCAGTGTTTCAAGACACTGTGTTTTAATTACACGTGTATTTCATAACACATTGTAGTAACATTTTATAGGTTCCTTGTTACTTAAATATCGTATAATCTCCAGGTTCTCCGTTTTCTTCTCATTTTTTCCTCAATTTTTAAATAAACGCAATACAATATTATTTTCATTAGACTTTTGAGCGAACACACAAGAACGAATTGTATACGAATTAGAATTGTATATTCTAAAGGCTAGTTTGCATTTTTGTAACACATGTCACACATGTAAAATTCACAGGTTCCTGAACAATTCTTTCTTAGGAATTTTCACTAACGACGATTTATGACACACGATTTATATTGATAACATTTGGAATCAATTTGAAAATGTATGAAATTACGAGATGTTCATTAGAAATAGTTGAGAATTAGTAACGTTTGTGATGATAAGTGTCATTGGTTATTGAGAATTATCGATGTAATGTATCCTGATTACATGTGGACATTTGTATTGAATATTGTAATATATACTAAATACATATCTTGCAATCATTTCTCTACCGTATCTTTAAATCGGTTTCAAATTTTGTCACAATAATCACTCATCATCTCTCGTTACAGTATCAATGAAACACATGACATACATATTCACAAATAATTCGTATATATAATAATATGTAATATATTTGCAAATAATTCTTCGAATATTTTCGCCAGCAAAATATTTTCTATAACACACACACACACACAATGTATTCTCAAACAGTTCAATTAATTTGACATTGTTAAATATACCAAAGTGTTTGATATATAACACGTATAATACATTCCTCTATTCGAATATTTTCGGCAGAAAAATATATCCCGTGAAAGAATATTTTTAAAATTCTTTATATGCAACAATACACGTAGCTTGTTTATAAAAGTTTCCTATCAAGTTTGATTCGTTCATCTCCCCGTCTACGTGTATACACGGACAACACATTCGTTTGAATACACGAATCCAACCAGTCTAAGGACGACATTGGACGACAAATATGCTTGGAGTATACTCTCCATTCCATTTATTTTAAGGCAAACTGACCGTCCGAATACCGAAACTGCGCGTCCGGTGTATGAAGCAAGATCGTCGGAATACCGAAACTCGCGAAAGTAACTGGGACGACGACGTGGCTGTCGATTGATTCTGAAATCCACGCAAACTCGTTCTCTAATTTGATTTCGTCAACGGCGATTTGCAGTTCCTGTTTTGTACAATAGTTGCTATTACCCGCCGGTGTATATTGGAGCAAACATTGCACAGTCCGCGTCATTCGATGCACAGTTAGCCGGACATTGCGCTCGGCAGGTTTACTCGTACCGTTGTGTCCAGATACAACGTCTCTGCGCATGCATCTTCCTTCGAGTTTGCCACTCTGATCTTCTGCGAGGCAGCTGCGCGATATTGGAACGGCGTGCAAAGTGTACAGTACTGTACTCTGACGCGAGGTCAGAGTTCACCAAGCAATTGACGAGACGAACGGACATTGAAAAAACTGCACGGCTTGTACCCCAGTACGATTCGTCTCACTGAAAGGCCCAGAAGCAACTGTTCTGACTAAGAAATGAAAACGACTTTTTTGCACACAAAATTTTATTGATATGTAAACATTTGAATCGATAGAAAAGAAATTACAGGCGCGATCGCTCAGTACTAGCAGACAACGCCACTGCTATTCGAGGTCTACCCCACGCCCTCTTGCGAATCACGTGACCCAAATCAACCAATCGCTAATTTTCGTTGCATTAGAGTTGCACCTGAAGAAGCCCGATTTTCTGGGTTACCCTACTTTCAGTGATGAAAAGTTCACTCTTAGGCGATTCTCATTAACAGAACACTTGAATAATTTTATAAATCCATTTTATTCCGAGATTTCTTTTTAGAAGGATAAGTAGCAGAATCTTCTCGTGAATATGCTATGAATTGTCACAGAATCGTGTGTAGAAAAATTGAAGAATTTTCCTCGCGATTGAATCTGCAATGGATTTAAAGATTCTTCGAAACTTGCTATCGGTTCTTTTTTCTTCGTTAGTTTGTTAAATTTAGGTTCTAATTTATCCGATGTTTACTGCTACAATGAGAGTCACAAAAACATATGCTTGTGTCCAACTTATGAAAATTAGATTTGTGTAACATTACCTATAATCTGAGAGTGAGAAATGATATTCGTGGGACATTTTCATTAGCAGTACCATGAACAAATTCGGATATATACAGGTATCTTAAAATCGAATTTAACTAAAAGCGTAATAAAGATTCGCGAGTTTCTCAACAAAATCGAAAATTAAATAATCTTCACACCGATTGCTCCAAGTCAACTAATTCTTTATTACATAAGTCTTGAAATCTTGATGTAACAGAAAATCTCTGTTAGATGATAGATCTAGATGGAGAATATTAGAATTTCTAGATACGTAATACGTACATTCACTTTCCTGCTATTATTCACGAACGAAATAAGCGGGTCGAGACGCAATCGCGATACCAGGATAAAATATCGACAAATTTTTGCCGGGTGGTGGTTGAACCTTGGTTAACTTCGCTGACAAAGACGGACCAACGGAACAGAAAGATCGTGCGAGTGTTTCTGCTGTTACAGCAGGGCAGAAATCCTCAATATCACGCCTCACTTACCGAACAGCAGTAGTTTTCCTATCGCAACTCCATGCATTCAAAGAACTTCGATCGAAAAATAGTAGAGAGCTCCTTCTCTCTTCGAGTTGCTCTTTCATTTTGCCTTTTGTCCACGTTTATCTCGCGTTGCTACGCGGTTCACGAGTGAAAATTCTCTCTCTCTCTCTCAGTCGTATCAATCTGCATAATTTAACCAAATAACTCTAAAAGTACAGACATACGTGTAATGAAGTATTTCGTACGATAATCAAGAGAAGCATTACAAACTCGGATTTGTAACCGATGATTGCTCGGTATTGTCGCCGCGAACAATCGTTATGGCCACCGCAATCGAATCTGACGAGCCTGGATCTTTTTTCATGGGATAAACAAGTTTTATTGCGAACCACCAGTTGCAGCCTGTACGTTTTTACCGTAGAGACAATTGAATTTGCGGTATTATCATTAGACTGCGGATCTTTATAAATGCAGTCAATGATTTTAAATGGAAGTTTGTTTCATCCATCAAAATATAATGTCAAAATACGCTCTGCCTTCGATATTTTGTATATTGTGTGCATTTGCTTAAATTCCCCCAAATTAATTAATTAACAGATTACTATGAAAGTAAATGGTCATTGTCAATTTAGAGTATAAAATCTCACGCGATGCGCATAATGTGAGAAAATATACAAAATATTCAAAGTACAGCGGTCTTTGTAACATTTGGCAGGTGAAACGATTTTCTAAATTTTCTGTTTCTAACTTTTATTTCTTTATCCATTTATTCGTAAAACTGTGAATTTGTATAAAAATCAACAGTCTGGTTATTACTCTAAGTCTAATTGTAGTTGTTCTGGCGCAGAACAACCCACCTCGAGACGAACAGTTCCAAATGCCATGGCATTCTCCTGTCTAAGGGACTTCTGTCTTACCCTGAGAGGCAGAGTCAGACAGCATCTGGAACGTTTCTTTAAGGGTAAAATCGGTAAACAAAGGGCTTTTTGGCTGGCGCCAAGAAACCTCACGTACGAGGGACACTCTGCCATAAACCATCAGTCAGTCAGTTCGAGTCTAGACGCGGAGACACCTCGTACCCATCTCCCAGACTAATTGTACACACGCTAGTCAAACATACGTTTTTTAAAATACCTACAATCCGCATTCTTAGCAGCATTCCTCGCCGTGTTGTAGAACGACATTGTTACAAATATCTCGGTAATTATTAGATTCGGAGTAAATCAGGTAATTTACTCGTAGAAAACTTAAATAATGCTTAAATTTAAACTTTGGTACAAAGGGATACTTGAAAATTTCAAGATTTTACTTTGACATCTCACAAACAAAATGATTGCTTTAAAAAATTATTTTGCAACTTTTGTACGAAATACTATCTCGCAGAATACATGCTCTCGTCGTAATTATTTGGAACGGTCGAGTTACGTGTATATTATTTCTTTGCAGCGTAATTCTCTGCACGTCGTGCTTAATTTATAATCAGATTGTAGGGATGCTTCGACGAGTTGCATTCCCTACAAAGTTTCCCGTAAACGTTCCTCCTCGTAAATTATTCCGAGGTATTGGAATCCCTAATAAATACGAAAGATTTGAATTTTTCCTCGCCAACTTGCCCCTTAATCCTGCAAGTTATTAACTTTCCAACTGACCTGACGTTTGAGCATTCCACCTTCGAGAAAAGCTACTTCTGGCCCCATAAATAATCAACGCCGGGATAGAAGAAGCTACGCAGTTGCAAACTTCGCGGCTAATGCTAGCGTTGCACTTTTGCAACAGCGAATAAACTAACTCAGTTAATTACGATCTTACTCGTGTCTATAAATTGCTTTCGACCGTTCTTATTATTATCTGCTCTTCGATAATTGACTACGGCATTTCCCTTCTCTGTCTGTCGCGTGATACGTTCAATCGCGTACCACTTACTAATTTATTCGCTCATTTAAATACGCTGAGGGGACGATATCTGAATTTGTACAATTACAAAGTTTGAAATTTACAAGTGAATTTCGAATCGTGCGGGAATCGAATTGATCTTTCAAAGAGTAGAAAATGGAATTATCGAGAGTAAAGTTGGAATAAAATAAAATGGACTGAAATAACTAGAACTATATGATAGTTTTTGGAGATACTTGGTGACCCACGTTCAATTAGAATCAACAGGCTAATTAATCTTTAGAACCAATAGCGGCCAAAATCCAATTACAGTTGCTATATCTCGATCGAAGATTACTCATCAACGCGTCTTGATATTAACTTGAAATCAAAACGAACGATAAAATGATAATAAATAACAATATATGATACATGTTCGCAGAAAAATATAAGCATGTAAGTGTAGTAAGAACTTTTCTCAGAACATGTGAACACCTATTACTTTTACGGAATCTGCGATAGACAATGCGCGTGACTAAATATTACAGTACTCGAGTACTTGGAACTTTTACAAATATGCGTGTCACGAGACTAGAGTACGGATGTCGAAGCAAATTCGTATTTTTTGGAACGTAATTTGAAAAATGCAAGCCAAATAAAAATCTTGTTACTAAATGTGACGACTACTTGTTGGTACGTTGTACAATTTTGAACGTTATGCGCATTCCGCAGATTTTTGCACGTTTGAATTTCGCATGAATGCGTGTATGTACAGTCTAATTACATTTGAATGAAAGACGACGAGACATTTGAAATTAGTCTCAAAGTATGCATTATATTATTACATTCGTGTAACATCATTTTTATGAAAACATGAAAAGTTCCCAGAAGTGTTCGATGTGTTCCAATAAAAAAATATATTCAATCAAAATGAAATGTAAATTTAAAAAAAACAAACTATCAAATTTAATTAAAATATATTAAATTTAAAAATTTCATTGTTCAAATCAATAATTTCCAAATAAAAAAGAAAAACGAGGATATTTACGAGAAAAACAGAAAGATATACGCGTGTAAGACGCGGTGAATTATAAATACGTGACGGATATTTCTGAGATAACTTATTCTCCAATCCGAGGTCTCCAATCTCCTCCAAGATAGAAACCGGAATGCACAAGATTTATTCAAATTTATTAAAAATTTCATATCTTTCGAGAGCGGCGACGTACACTCCGTACATGGTAGATATGATAGATGCATCCCCGCAGAATATCGTAAACCGCGCAGAACCGTCGTGAAAGGATGATCAAAAGGCAGAAAGGCTGATGGATCCGAAACGAAGTATAAACTTGCAAAGGAAGTAATCTTGAGATCCCATACGGTTCGTGTCAAGGGTGTAATTGGAGCCTGAAGGCAATCACGAGATTATCTCGGACATCGTTCGCTTGTCATGTCTCTCGGCACCCCTTACACGCTACTGCCTTCCGGTAGAAACAAAGGTACCCAGAGGAGGCTTCATTAAGCCGTCGCTCTGCCAACAAAGCGCCCGATAGTTTCGGTTAAATGAAATGCAGGTCAGCTATAAATACCAATCTATCGATGGAAACTTTGACATCGGCCATTTACGTTTACAGGCGCTCGACTTCCTCGGATAAACCTGAACAATGCACGCTCAAGTGGTTAATCTTTATCGTTCCTCCTAGCCCTTTCGATCCCGAAAACTTTGGAATATTCACGTACGTACATACATAAATGAGAGTGGGAACGGTGAGGATGATTTGATGGTATTAATTTTAAGATCGACGAAGATTGAATAATACGTAATTCAATGATTGAATAATCATTGAAGTTTAGTATCACAGCAATTTCTTATGGCATTTGGAAGAAATATATACGGTGAATCACAACGTTTAACCCTTTGAATTCGATTTGTTTTCAGTGTTCGTTGCATGTCCACTTGTATTTATTTTCAGATAAATTAGGCTGATCAACGTACAACGATAAAATTCAATGTTTTTTATTTATGCATTTATCGTTATTAATACGATATAATTTATCTTTTTTTATAATTTTTTTAAATGTGATACGTTCATACGAGTTCAAAGAGTTAAAAATCACTGGGAGATGATAGAAAAATGCTTGTACGTGTCTTATTTTGCGTCTTTCTTTTTCTCAACAGTTACGAGTCTGCGAGATATTTATAGGATGAAAAATTGTTGATATTTTAAATTTCGTACTTCGAAAGTTCTCAATTCATTTCTTTCAAAGATGTTCTTACGTCATGTAAATAGTAGATGGGAAATAAGGATACTTTGTCGGAAAAATCTATAAATTTAAACATCTCTAAAACTATTGAAAGATTTTTGTCACAATTAGATTCACAATCGATCTTCGAGATCGAAATTTTCCCTTTGCAACAATCTCTTAAAACTCGCTGTACGATTTTTTTTCATCATTTCGTCGAACTTTGAACATTGGACGACGAAACGTTAGGACTTCCTGAATTTTTGTCGCTTAACATTCAAAGTTTAATGAAATGACGAAAAAGAGTCGTCCAATAGGTTTTAAGGGGCCACTGTAAAAGGTAGACCTCGATCTTCAAGATGGATCCAGATCTAGCCATGAAAAAACTTTTGAACGTTTTTAAACGCGTTCGAATTTTTACAATTTTAAAGAATGAAAGTACCTTTACTTTCCCTTACCTACTATGACGTAGTAAAAACTCTTTGGGAATCTCAACTCTAACGAGATGAAGTAAATTTTTTTACAAAGTTACAACAGTTTAAAGTATCGATAACTTTTCATCGTTTTTCCTCAACTTCGCTATATACACCAACCTGAATACATTAAATTATTGCAAGGAAAATTAATTTTTCTGTTTCTTACGTCTACAACAAAATTTCTTACGACAAAAATTCAATAAACAGTACGATTTGTCTCACTGAAAGGTCTAGAAGCAACTGTTCTGACTAGGAAATTAAAACGACTTTTTTGCCATAAAATTTTATCAATGTGCAAACATTTGAATCGATAGAAAACAAATTACAGGCGCGATCGCTCAGTACCACGCCCCCCCCCCCCCACGAATCACGCGACTCAAATCGATCAATCGCTAATTTTCGTTGCATTAGCGTTGCACCTGAAGAGGCCCGATTTTCTGGATTACCCCCGCTAAAATCACTTTCAGTGATTTTGAAAAAAAAAAAAGAATGGAATTACAGGTGACTTAAATCCGAACATAAAGCGTCGATCGATAGAACACGCACTGTTTGAGTGATAACACTCGCGCAGAACGCGACGATCGAGAAAGCAGCGCGCATCATTTTCAGCTTTTAAAACGAATTTCACAGCGCACACTCGTTCAGAACTGGCTGAATTCTCGTGGGCAAATTTGATTTTCCGCTCGGCGTTACTGACGTACGGATAATGGCCGGTATGGGCCTCGAAAGTGACGCACTCTCTCCGGCGTTAACACCCTAATAGCTTCCTCGTAATAATCGACGCGAAGCAGCGAATCTGCCATTCCCTCGTTTCTCTGCAACCGGCGAAACATCGCGCGAACCTCCACCCTGCGAAACTAGCTGTTCCATCTAACAACTGTTCCTTTGAAGATCAAATGAAACGGGACGACTCTCACGTTAGAACACGCGGGGAAAAGATTTCCAACGTCGCGCAGAAGTTGCGACGCGTAGGCGAGTCAGCGCCGAGTGGCTTTCGGAGTCGAAACGACTTTCCAAGCACCGCTCTGCTTTTTGCTGTCTGCTCCTCGAACGCAAGGAATACCGAAACCTCGTCGGGACGACGCTGCTGCTGCCGAGGAAAGGCGACAACGAACAACTCGAAATCCATTTAGCTGTAAATTGCTACTCGTCCCGCTTCCTCCGCCGAGACAAGAAAACGCCCGAGTGTTTCGAGATTCCTGCTACGTGCTCGATATTTTTCTCCCCGACGCGCGTAGAAAGCAGCTGTCGCTTTTATACGCGCCACTTGTATCGCGCGATATTTTTGATATCGAGTCGGATCAACTCGTCCTCGATGAAACGATGAAAAAATTAATTAGACACAGCGCGGGTCCCACGATTTCGAAATTTAGCAGATTTTTTTACGTTACACGGTTTTGTTTAAAGTACCAAGCTATATAGTTCCATTTTAGACTTGTCTGTTCATTATACTATTGCAGTTCAATATATTGATAATCTAACATATAAATATGTATAATATATACATATGGGCACTCCCATTATCCAAATATTCTAATCTCCAAAACATTCTACCGTCAAAACAGAATATTTATTGCTACGTACGTGACAGAATAGATAGGTGCAAAATAATACTCTTATTATTAAATTCAGGCTGTAATTAAAATTCACATAATTATATTCATGAAATAAAGTAGAAATACTAAATTTTGCGTGTTAGAAATCTATTGAACTTTCAAATCAGTTCAGAGATGTTTCTTTCTAAACTGACTTGCGTCACTGAGACCCCCCCTCCCTGCATCGAAAAGTAGGCAATTCGAAAGCCAGTAAACGAGTTTCGTAACTTGAAAAAAAAAAAAAAGCATAGAAACATTTCGACGTAGCGCAATGGAAGATTTCACAATTAAACTAAACACGTCGGTCGGTTCAGTTCTCCCGGCAATTGCGTGAAACGAAACGAACAGCTAACCATTTAAATGGAACGAAACGCAAAATCTCGATGAGCTTACGTGCGTGAATACGCGAAGAATTTTGCAGCGGCGCATTGACATTCTACATACATTTTCACTCAACGCAAAACACGTAATACGTACTCGACACAGCATAAACCACAAAACTCGGATTTTCCGCCTCACTCGCACCCCCTTTTATGGCTCGTTTTTATGCGACTACGCGGACAAGATACATACCACACGGTTTTGACGTAGACTCCGCCATTAAACAAACCGATCCATCTCCATTGATCCTGTTCAAAGTACAAAGAAATTCTTACAAATCCAATATTTTTAATTTCATATTTTTAACTCGACCTGAACCGAAATTTAAGTAAACGCGTCGCGTTCGAATTAAGTCTTCGTAGTTCGTCAAAATATGTTTAGGATTATATCAATTTTTACTACGTATCTTGATTAATTTACTAGTTAAAATTTCCGAAATGTTATTAATGTTTCTTGCATTCATTCGAGAGAGCAAATAAACAGCAAAACATATGAATGTACTGGATTTTATATATGAATATGAATTATTTTATGTGATGCACCTGGTGCATGTATATTAAATAGGTTACGGATTTTTATACATTTAAAATTTGAAAAATTTTAAAACACAAAATTGCGTTGAAGGTACAGAATATGAGAGAATGCATAAAACGTCTAAAGAGTAGTGTTTTTACAACGTACGCGAATCAATTTTTTATCCAAATTCTATTTTCTTGACTACAAACGTAAATTCCACGACGAACGATCTTACAACAAATAACTGTTACGAACGAACATGTATAATTTTAAAATTTGCTGAAAAAATTTTTTTATTTCAATATTATTTTATTGAATTATTTTGTTTTTAATGATAGGTAGACTGCGGATTTTTCTACATTTATGGGAAATATTTAAAATGCAAAATTTGAGAGAAAATGTATCAAAAGTAGAACAACAGCGTGAAATTCGGTGACAATTCGATGAATTTTCAGACAATATTAGTCAATTAAAATTAGGAACGCATGTCCTCGAGGGATAGGAACAAAGGGGAGCGCAAATGCAATCACCGTCTGCAATGGATTGCTAGATATGAAGGAAACGTCGAATTTTCCCTGCAGCTCGATATCATATCGATCCCACGGGGTTTCGATTCTCGGGGCAGAATCCACCGATGCCGAGAGAAAAAGGGAGCGAAAGCTATAGAACTAGGTGCCGAACGGTCTTTGGATTTCAGAACGATCCGGCGATTTATTCGAGAGCCTGGACGTTTCTCATTGTTAATTCTAGTCTCCTAAAACTTACAGTTCCGCAGTATTTCGTTTTGTTCGTTGCATTGAAGTTGGAAAATTTCTTGTAAATTTCTTGCAAGAGAAAAGCCTTGCAACGATTTGTTCCTTCTTTGTCACGTGTTAGTGACCTCTTAAACTGAAGTGAATCGTCATAAAATACAAATATTGCAAATATGAAACGTACATAAGTTTCATATACATTTGATTTAAATATTGACAGATATTTTGTTACTGTTATTTTTAATTTCTATAATGCGAAGAATGTTCCTTCACCGTTGATACTTTAACGATCTGCTAAATTGAAACTAAAACAAGGAATACGTTTGCACAATTCCAGTTCTGCGTTCATCTATGAATATTTCTGGAAACACATATGTTTCCAGTCAACATTTCAAGTCGAGATAAATTTTCATTCACCTGCAATTATGGTCATCGTTATCGATATCTGAGCAGACACATTTTCGAAATCCTTTACTCCTACTATAGATATATGTGTGTAATTAATACACAGTTGCCTGAAATGAGAAAGACAAAGATCAAAATATGATCAAAGTGTCTCACAAAATACACATACAGCAATATATTTTATACGCATTTAATCACGTATTCCAAAAAAAAAATAAAATAAAATAAAATAAAATAAAATGAAGCGATTCTTAACAAGCACTAAAATACAGGTATTATACAGAATTGTTCGTTCCTTAACCAAGTCATTAATTAAAATCAATTGCCTCGTTCGGTAATTAGTAGGAACCACCATCTATTCATCTTATACCATTCCGATTGCCTTTCTTTCGAGTCGCCACGTTCCTCGAGAGTCGCTCTCGTCACTCACAATCAACCAGGAAGGTATAAAACGTGGCGCAAGAATCAGTGGTCAGATGGAAATTGCGACGGTTTAAATTGGCCCTGGATTAACCGAGGATCTCGCAATTTTGTCGGCGCGGCGTGGTTGACGACGCAACGCGAAGCTCGTTCATTTCGTTGGAAAATTGAAACGCGTATTATAATAAGGGGGCGGGGGAAGAAGAGGGTGGATTTCGTGGGAAAGAGAGAAGGCGAGACATGGACGAGAGGGAACGGGAAAAAGAAAAAAAATTAAAGGAGGAAAATAGGTCCAAGATAAAGGTAAAAAAGAAAAAAAAAGAAAAAAAAAAAGAAAACGACGATGTTCGGAACTTCAACGTCAACAATTTCCGTCTACGTTTCTACTTTTTAATTACAGAGTCGCGCGAGCCTCTGGCATTCGCAGCGGACGACGACAGTCGCGCTTGACGAGGCTCCGCTTGAATCCTCCATTCACGCCATTTTTTGCGGTCTTCCCATTACCGAGATTGTGTGTCTTTCGCTTATTCTCCCTTCGTTACGTCTTCTACTCTTCGGCCTCGGCAACCTAACGATCTACTCCCATCCTCCGTCCTTCTGAACCGCCAACGAGAACCGAGGGACCATCCGGCGTCTCTCCCTCTAACTGCTTCTAACGTGAATCCTTCCGGCTCCGCGGAATTTTCACCAATTCCTGCTTCGGCGAGGAGATCTTTCATGCATTCGTTGTCTCAGTTGCAGAAATTCGTGTACAGTGGTGTCTGTCAGATTTGTAATATGTAAATGAAGATTGTAGTTTATTAACTCGTTAGCTAAAATTTGACCATTTCTGAGATATCGACGTATCGGTGTATCCTGAATTTGTTTAAGGGAATGTTAATTTACTTCTTCATTTATATTATTTATTAGCTTTTTCGTCTCCTTTGTCTCGTAATTTTCCTCTCAGTCTTCGGTAAAGATTATAATTATAGTTGCTACAAGCGTTATTTGTTAATCTTTAATTTGAAAAATTAAAATTGAAAATTCGAATTCGTATTTCGCGAGACTATAATTTGTTTTCTCATTCAAATCGAAAGCATAATTCGTACCACGAGTGTAACTCGATATTATAATTAAAAAAAAAAGGAACAGAGAATAAATCGAGAATATGATCTTATGAAAATATAAAAACAGTAAAAAATTTGTGTTTCTAGTAAATAATTTTGATCAAGAAATAAATTAGTAACATTAAAATAAAAGTATTTTACTAATAATAACTTTTCCGTTTCAATATGTTAAAAATACATGTGAATGTAACTTTTAAAAGAACCCCAAATTTTACATTAAAATTAATAATATACGTTTTACTCAAATCAACAAATATCTTTTATTTTTCAAAGTAAGCGGTAAGGAATTGTCAAAATGATAAATGCTCTTTCCGAAACTTCTCGTAATAGAGAAGTGGAGGAAGGAAACGATACCAGAAAAACGTCTTTTCACTTTAGGTGTAAAATGTGAGCGCCTCTTTGTTGGCAACTCTTCCTCCGTTCGAATGTTATCGGAAAATTAGAGAGTCGCTATAACGAGTGCTTTGCTCTCAATGGAAGACTTTGGCGGGATAGAACTTCATCTTGTTATTTCCACCCTAAAAAGAACGGATATATATTGATCCTTAAATTCGCAACGTTCTATGTCATTAATTTTAAAAAAAAGTTGTCGCATTTACGAGTCAAATTGTTGCAATACAATTACTTTATTTTTATCACTATAAATGTATGACTTTGAAAAAATTGTTGCATTTGAAGTTGCGTTACACTCGCGATAAAATCCCTTTATTCTTTGTTATGAGATTGAATGTTCCCAGTTCGCAATCCTGTTATACCAACTTTGTCTGTTACTTAAATACGGCGGAGAAAAGTAGCAGCAGAAATGAAATGTTAAATATTCGCTTGTTCTTCCACCGTAAGCGGTATGTGATCTTTGATCATTGAATTTGGATCACTCGCAATTTTCAACGCATATTTTTAATAAAACTAAAGTGTTTACGAGCGAAATTTAATTACAAGCACTCTTAGCTAATGATCAATACCTATTGCATCTGTGAATCATACATGCGATGACTTGTTATTTATTACTACTGTGTATTCGTTGTGAGTAGCGCAATTACCATATACGACGAGCGATTTATTCGGTATATACTTACAATTAAAAATTACCAATTATAAAGGGCAAACATTTGAGAGAATGTTTAAACCATTAATACTGCATGCGCTTCACACTTATACATACAGTATGTACGTATATGTATGTACTTTAATGCCTTACTGCACGTGCCTTATTAATATTTCACGTAGTTTACACTTATGCATCATGTACGTGCATATGTGCACTTTAGTCGTTAATAGTATTTATTATTCATTCACGTTTAGATCTTTCAAGCTCATTAAACGTGGAGAACGTGGAAAATATTAAAAATTGAGATTGATTCTAATAATTGATTCTTTGTGGTGTGTTTTTTACAAATATACTTTTTAACAAGTGAGATATAGCTAAAAATTCGCGAAGTTCGTTGTTTGTCAAAATATTTCAATTTACGAGGATAGGTTATCATTAAAGGTAGAGACAGTAATTGACAGTAATTGAAAACTCGTATCTAATAAAAAACGACATCGAAAGTTTCCTTCATTTCATAGCAATCCTGTCGATCAATTTACGTAGTTCTGTCATCTTTTATCCACGCTTTTATCCACATACGTGCAACTTTTTGTTTTTACCCATTCAAATTTTTCATTTCCTTGTCATTCGACGAATTCTCTCTCCAAAAAAAAAAAAAAACAGAATATGCAACGTGATCCGAAGGAACGTCATTAAAATATCCCCGCCGAATAACTCTCGCTGGTACGTAGTTTTTCTGTCGGCGTGCGTCTCCAATTAAGGGTTGTACAAAAGTATAGAGACACTCGAGAAAGGGTTGCGCGTCACCTATGTGGCCTTAGAACCTTGAAGAACTCTTTGAACATGCCTCCCTTCTAGGGAGGATAGAGATCTTTCTTGAAATTGAATTTTTCTACCCGTTATATTTACGAATTGAATCGAACATCATTCGTTCAAATTCATTAATATTGAACATTATTGATATGTATTCATCGAGATGTATTATCGTGCTCTAATATTTCGTTGTAATTGGATTTCTGAAAACATAGTCAAAGAAGCGGAAATAATAACTCGATTGAATATTATCTTACTTCAAAAATTTAATTACAGTCATTTAATCAATTAATAAGAATAACAGTAAGTAGTTCAGTCATTAAAAAGTTGTAAAAATGGTTTGATAAATTACATGTGATCTGCAGTGCAAAGCCTGCCTAAATCGAAATGATAAGGGGGACGAGTGATGATCCCCAAAACACGAGACAACATATAAAAAAATATTCAAAATCTGGTCAAGCATGCTGGTTAGCAGCGTTAAATTTCGCTTGCGCAAATTGCGAGCACAATAACTAAATAGAAAGCAGATTTACGCTAGTTAGAGATCTTGTCAGAGACTTTGCTAGCGTTACGTTGGAACAAGACACCAAATGCGACAACAAGCGCACCTTACGCTGTTGCTTCTGTGTACGATAGCGTACTCGAAAGGGTGGTTACGGTAAATTCTGAGGGGAGTTCGAATACACAATGGGAACAGCAGTCTTAATCCTTAAAGTCATAATACAAGATCCTTGTATCCAATAACGACTATTTCCTTCGCTTGCCTCGATTAATACTTCGTGTATCATGTAATATCTTATTCATAATATTTCGTTATGTTATATGATAGTTTTGTCTTATATTATATTATTTATAATGTACGTTACAAGTTTAATTAGATATATTGTAACTGTATTACACGATAATGTAATACAATACATTAATCGAGAATGAATATAATGTATTTTGATAGATGCGATCCGCTTAAATTTATAACATATGAATTCGATCGATAGGAAACTGTAATAAATATCTTTTGTGTGTTAACTGTCCGTCATTGTTTGTATTACACGAATGTTTATTGTATCAGTGAAATTTCGCAATATTTTGTACAACGGTTTTAATAAACTGCCACTCATTATATTAAAAATAGTGCTTAAATATAGTTGCTGAATTCTGTTAGATATGAAATTTATTAAAATTTTTAACGATATTAAATTTCAAATAATATTCCTCTTGAACTTTCTCGATAACAAGTTTTATCGTCCTGTAATCAATAATTTTTGAAAATTTGTTCCAAGTGTTCGAATACTTCCACGAGCAAGTGGAAACATGTTGGCATTTTGTAATTTGTCCAAGTGTTGGAACTTTCGGACTTCTCCGAGTTCTCCAGCCCTATCTCGGGATTGTGTTGAAAACGGTGGTTTCGTTAGGCATGGGCTAAAATTCAAGTAGTTGGCCGAAATACCGCATTAAAAGCCTCCGCGCACGATGTGCACAGACGTAGGCGTTGCGCTTCCGGAACATCCCTAGCACGAAATAAACAGGCACGCTGCCGCGACTCTCTTCGAAGCAGATTTTTTTTTGTACAAGAAAGTTTTTTCATTAGTCGCGAGCAACCTGAGGTCCATCGTCTCCGTCAAATTTTCCTCCTTTTCCGTTCTGTTCGTATCGCCACGATGGACGAGTTATCATTGACTCGAACCACTTCATTCCGAGATTTCGAACTAAAACGTACCGTTCAATCTCGCTTGACATTTTATACACGCAACAGTTCGAAATTCATTAAAATTATATGAAATAAATTAAATGATTGTATATGAAATATAATTACATAAAATAAATTGCTATTACAATCATTTATATCTCCAATATGATTCCACTTGGAGATTAAGATAAAAAGTTAAAGCCTTGGGATTGTTTTTTTAGAATAGAACCGAGAATAACGATTTGACATAAGCAATTACTTCAAGTATTTCATTAATAATGTACAAAGTAATTTTACTCAAAGATTTCCGTCAAAGTAACAAATAATCTGACATAGGAGGATACGATAAGAAATTACAATATTGACAACGTCGACACGTACGTTTGAAAAATTTATTCAAATACAAGATAAAATCCACGATCAGAAATGATCATTCGTTTGATATCCAAGTCAGAGAAAAATCATTTTCGTGTTCAAATGAATGATTACAGCACGTAGCTATATATACTTTAAATAGGATAATACATCGTCCAATTCATCATTTGTGAAATGTATTATTCGAATAATAGGAGCCTGTCACCCACGAAAAATTGAAAAAGATTAAGTAATACAACTATCCAAAAGCTCCATCAGATGAAATGAATTGAATAAATAAATAAAAGACCAAACAACGCGCTCGGTAAATCGATTAATCGAATAACGATTAACAATTAGATTAAACGACCGAAATGCCTCTAAATAGCGAGGGTACATATTTGACGGTATTTGGTGGTTCTTGCTTGCTTGCTTGCAGGGAGTAGACCGCGGTTTTAACTTTCTGATTACCCGTATAATTCGATTTGAACGGCGAGGGTGAACGGTAGTTCCGTGTTCGACCGGTTCTTTAGTTACATTCTCGGCGGTTTCCGCATTACGGAATCGCGGGCACGTACCCGAACACGGCCCGGCCGGCCGTAATTCACGATCGAAATTGAAAGAGTTTTTCCAGCTGCGAACAAATGAGACCGGGGCAAGCGAATCGACTGACAATGGATCGCCGGGTTCTTACATCTTTCTTCGACATCATGTTATCGATCATGCATCGGTGGAAACTTTTGATTAGCCTGGCTATTTCGTAGCGCGCACGTATTTGGTAACTACGTGTATGTGTGTGTGTGTGTGTGTGTGTACGTACACGCGAACACACGCGGGTTTCGTCGCGCACGCATGGTCGTAGGCGTAAGTGTATTATACGTCGCAACTTTCGAAGAAGTTCCCTAACAAGAGTTCAAGCAACTTTTAAGGATGAATAGACGGGAGCTCGTTTAAAATATCTGGTTAACTGCACTCGCCGATAACAATGCCGTCGCATTGAAACGGATATTTGGTACAACTCGTTAAATTTTACCGCTCTGTCGTTGACGAAATTTTCACAAACGTACGTACGTGATTGCGCGACGTTGTTGACGGTATGTTCGTGCTCGCGGATACACGTGTTCACGAATACTTTCAGAAAAAATTTATTGGAGGAATAATGATTAATGATCGGTCGTGCGCAAAATCCAACGAAAACAGGACGTGGCAAAAAGTGGAAGAGAAAATGATAAAGATTGAAAGCTGATTAATCACTTTCGTTTATAAATATTTACGTTTATTGTAATGATACACTGTTTGATGTATAGTTTGTTTCTGAAGTAAGACCAGTTCGAAAATTTGAAATTTGTCGTATGAATGATTTATTTTAGCAACATTGTACGATGCCATAATTACATTGCATTGCATTATTTTACAATTATGTAATACATCATACGTACATTACATTGGACTATAAAAATATACGTGTAATATATATTATACATTATAATTGCAATACATGTATATACGTTATATCATAATGTAATACCAACACAAAAACTATCTAAACTGATACTTGATGTAAAATTGCAATATACAATACAATTCAAACGATATCACGAAAAGTTACTTAAATGTTTCGCGATTACGAAATTCCTAATAAAACATATAAATTGGTCATTTCGATTATCTTGGCAGTTCTAGTGTTAATTTGTCACATGCTCCTCACTTGGTATTGAACTTTCAAACTTCTGATCATTTTAAGCACTCGGAGCACGCTGCTACGAGTTATACGTTTTGTCCAACGAAGTATTATGATTGTGAACTTGAAACGCATTACATACCGATCGATCATCGAAATTTCATTGAACCACAAATGAGAATGTCTGGAACGATACAGGGCATAATGCGACAATGCAAACTATATTATAAACAGACGATCGGTATCATGTTTGTCACCCGTTTATAGTTACCTACGATCGACAAATATACATGTGCATGTAGAGCAACCCGCCCTATGCACCAAGGATAAGCCTGTGCAAATAGTGACATTAATTGCCTACGCGTCGTCCTATTTGCATGCCATTATTCAGAATAATTGATGACTATTGGTAGCCTATGCGTTGAAACTCATTACCATATTTAACGTACGTACCGTTGCGTTGTTTCACGCGTACGTACCCGCCATCGAAAACTCTTTCCCGGGCAAACAAAAATACGAGCTCGCAATTAAATTTGAATCTATTTCACGATCGCTTCTCCCATGCAACGAGCATTTTTTTGACAATCGATTCTTTGTTACCGATTGATATCACGTTTTAATCAGGGTTATATTTCTCACTTTCTGAAAAATAATTAATGCGACGCATTATTTTTTAGCATTAAGCAATTGTGTGATAAAGTCATTTTTCAAGTTGTTCGATCGAGTTTATATTTAACTACAGGTATACTATTGTAATACAAAATTTTCTCAAATTCACAAAGAAGATTTATGAAACAATGACGTTAACGTATGTTTGTAACATCGCGTATAAATGTTTGAACATTTCTAAATTATTTCAATGTAACGCGCAGTTAAAACCAATCTCTTTAATTCAACTCTCAGCACGTAATAATTAAACGAAGATTCTGAAGATTCTGCAGAGTGTGACTTCGAGTGTGTTGAAATTTGTGTTTCCGACAGATTTTTTTGATGTGTCAGCTACTCCAGTAGAGACAAATACGAAGCTCGAAAATGCAGGAAAATTAAATTAACTTATTCGTCGATCGTAACAAACAAAAATTGCAAACTTTCAGCGGAATCGCGCTAGATTTTCAATTATTTATGCGCGGTAGAGTACACACGAATCGTATAAATTCTGCCGATACTCGTTTGAATTCCGACCAATTGAATTTCAAACGAGCATCATACTCGCGCCAAATCTGAAAAAGCCAATGATTAAAATATGTATTGTATATCGTCAGAGAAGAAAGGGAGGAGAGGAGGGGGGGAGGGGGGTGTGAACAATGGCGATTCGAATGGGGCAACTAGAGCATTGTATGACCCAATTTTGATGAGATTGCGATCAGGTGACCGTAAAAGCTGCGCAGAGAGAATGTCAAAGAGAATTGCTTTGGATTCGAACGGCTGTTCAGCCTGGTATCGTATTTACGATACTGCTGCTACTCGCCCGGTAAATGCTTTGTTGCACGATGTCGTTCGCCCGGAGTGAAGGAAATAACTGTAACCCCTGTAGCCAAGTTCAAAACTTGGCTCCATCGGGTTCTGCGAAACATCATTTCTATCCTTCCTCTTTTTACGCTCTTCGAAACTTAACGTTCTAACCGGTGTTTTACATTTTGAAGAATGCAAAGCTTTCCGTCAGTTCGTTCGTCCCTATAATTTTATGCCGCAATTCAGAAATAAACTCGAGTAGGTTGCAAGGAATTTTGTCGGTAAATATTTGTAAAGAGAAAAAAAAAACTGCACGACTTGTACCTCAGTACGTATTCTGACTGGGAAACGAAGACGACTTTTGTGCCATAAAATTTTATCGATGTGCAGACATTTGAATCGATAGAAAACAAATTACAGGCGCGATCGCTCAGTACCAGACAACGCCAGATCTCTTACTCGAGATCTACCCCACGCCATCTCGCGAATCACGTGACCCAAATTAACCAATCGCTAATTTTCGTTGCATTAGCGTTGCACGCTAAAATCACTTTCAGCGATAAAAAAAAATTGTACGGACTGCGAACGAGAAGTTCGTTCATTCCACGTAATTTTTATCTGTATTGAAATTTCAGCATTCACCCTATATTAAACTTTCGATTTGCTGTAGAAGCGTTTCTATGCATTGTGGAAGATCGATCCTTTCGTGCATCGTTATTTTCTCTTGCTTTCTAGAATTCTTTTTTTTTTTAGTAATTAAAATTTGATATTAGTGCATTAAAAAAATCCCCAAATACTTTGTTAATTTGTCTCGGACAACGATAAATATACATACATAGTTTAATAGTAGAACTACCAAAGTGGTCAAAAAATAACCAGTTCATAATTTTTCATACAAATTCCGTAACCATTGTATTTTTAGACGTTTAAATAATATCTCTTGAAATATATAACTGAAAGTTTTCTTCATATATTATAAATCTTCTTCTATCATCAATAGTTCTAGCGTTAATAAATTGCAAGATTATAAATGTATTGTAAACCTTCTCCTATCATCAGTAGTTTCAATGTTAAATGACTTTGAAACTTGAACAACGCGAGGATAAAACTAGCTCTAAACGGACGCCAATTTTGTGTAAATTCCCACGATATAATCGATATCGAAGAAAAATATGTTCTCGTCATACATTACGATATTTAGTAGAAAGATTCCAGATTAAGATAACAGATTACTTGGAGAGTAAAGAGAGCGAAGAGAGAAATGACACGCCGGGACGTTTATCGAACGTAAATCAGTTATCGCGAGAAAAATGACAAGGAAACTGGAGGGGGGGGAGAGAGAAAGAGAGAAGGGAAAAAATGTCGGATGTTCGAAATTTGGCGAAACGGATTCAAAAGTGTCAATCGGAAATCCCATTGGCAAGCAGAGAAGCGCAGCAGGGAAATGTTTTGGTGCTACGTCGAAGCGTCGAACGACGCGCGACGGTGGCTGTTTTCTAGTTGGTTTCTGCATTCTGTGCAGTTTGCGTTTGTAGAGATCACGTAGAACCGAGTAAATAGAGAAAGAGACTAACGGATAGGGAGAGGAAGGCCGACAATGGATGCACGGTGCACGAACCATCGGGATTCGGTCAATTGCCTTCACCATCTCATTTGATGGCCATTGTTTCACGCGTGATGGATTTCGTTCGTCGAACTTTCACCTAATCGCTTATTGATTATCCTTTTCACTTGTAATTCGAACGAAGCACGACTGTGCGTACATATTTAATCGATCGTGATCGATAAACGATGCCGATCTAATTTTTCACGCGATTTAAAAAAAGAGAGAAAAGAAATTGAGAACAACAGAAACACGCGAAGTCGAATTTTTTGATTGAAACGAAATGCAGAATTTTATATCACATTCAGTTTTTTCGATAATAGGAAATTGAAAGCAACGCGAAATTTGATGGAGCGCTATAAAACGTTCGTCGATTTTAGTCAGTGAGATAATTCGATGGCAATTTAATTATAAAATTTGTTAGAACTTGTTGAAACGACAGATATTATTTTTCAATACATTTAACGTCTTTGCTTGCAAATGCACCTGATTCATTTTCGTACAAGTTTTAAATTGTTACACCCTCGAAAGAAGAGAGAAAGTAATATTTTTTAGTTGAAACTTAGGCAATCGTGATAAAACAAAATCTACCAATATACAAAGTTTGGTTCGACTGAAAGTTCCGACTGAAGTATTATTATTACTTCATGTTTGCCAGTACACTTGTCAAAAGATCTATTTTACGATTTACATTCAGATCGAACGCACAATTCGGATTTAGCAATCCATTGACGATTTTTCAACCGTTTCAACAGCGTGCGATACAACAATGCACCAACTTTCAATAATAATTATTTTCTTCTTTCTAAGAATGGAAAAAATTGCTAAGACAAAAGCTCTATTGTGTGCATTTTAGAAACATTTTGAAGACCCTGTTGAAAAAAGTTACAACACAATACGATAGAGCATAAATAAATTTACTTACTTTTTCGAGCAAAAGTGAAAATTGCACCAATATTTTGGCCAAAAGTTGGCTCTTACGAGTATTTGACACTACACCCAATGTAGCGAAAAATAACAATACATCTCTCTCTCTCTCTCTCACACAGATAATAAAATCTGAATATCAGCGAGCTCGGAATAAGCAGCAGATTTACGACAGAGATGCATCTTGGAAATTTTTGATATTTACGTCTAGCGTAATATCCTCGGCCATCTTGGAGACCAATCGTGCCCCTGCGGACACTGGCTAGCTCTGATATCAGAAACCTATATATCACGTCCTCCTACAATAAAGCTCCTCGTCGTCCATTCTGACCCGCGAGATCAAGGAACCCTTTCATCTAGAAAGGAAGAAAATTTATGAAGTACGCACGCTTGCTCGCCACTTGGGTTCAACCAGCAAGTCGACTACGTGTGTACCACGTACACGTAGACAGTTGTTACGAACCAAGCGTCAACCATTTTCTCTCTCTCTCTCTCTCTCTCCCGGATCAAGGAAGGAGCAACGGTATTAAATCCTAAGTGCAGCTCTCCCTGGTCATTTCTGGCCGGAATTTGCGCCGAGTTTCAAATAAAAAGCTTAGTAAATGTTTCACATTAATTCCGTTCAGTTATACAAAGCAAGAAACTTTAATCTGGACGCATTTCAAAGAACCTGCCGTGTCCCGTCCGCTGAGCGAGCGCTTCGCCCGAGAATACGTAATTACGCGTACGATATATTTTATAAATTACTACTTTTTGGTAGATCTCGTTCGCTTCCTCCTTCCGTTGCAAACTGCTGAAAAATTTAATAAGTTCGATCGATTGCATGCCTGCGACAGATATGAAACGTAATATACCTCTTGGATGAAATTTCGTGCATATTTACGCGCGAACTTTATTGCAATATTTATTAGCTGTTCGCGGAGTTTTTATTTAAAATGACGTCGAAGATCTTCGTACGTTAAACACAAGTTGCGGTATTGAATGAATGAATAAAATCTGAATAAAATGAATAAATTCATTAACCGAACACTGTTGTTCATTGATATCTATTAATTGGTTTAATTACGATATTAACGATTCACTTCCTGCATTTTCCGCATTTTCTGCATTTGCCATTTATTATTTCGGCGTCTTTTATACATATATTATACAAAATATGCGTGAAAATCTCAGTAAGACAATGCGTGAATATTTTAGTAAGACAATGTGACGTGCTGGAATAAATAAAATGAAATGATACAATAATCGACGGTTGACAGATAACTTGATCCTAAATGTAAATCATAATTATAGCGGCTAATTGAATTTTCTATTTTATCTAATGGTCATTTTTCGCCATGAAGGATCTTCGCTGTAAGAATTTTTATTATCGTTCAGACGATATTAAAATTTTTTCAATCAGCATTTCCTCGGAGAAGGAAAAGTAAGCTCTTGTTCTTCAACTTGAACTAAAATCCTAATCGAAAACGACAGAAATAGAATTCACATTGATCAAAATTAACAAAACTACCAAAGTGATCAAAATAACTGTTTTATAATTTTTGCTGGAAACTTTACGGACATAAAGTGATGTATTTTAAAAAATTTAAATGATTTTTTGAGAAACGTGCAAATAGAAGCTTGTGCAACTTATTGTATCATAAAGCTTTCCCATTGTTTTATTTTAATGTTTTAATCATCGTTCTAGTGTTAAACAGATTAATACTACTTAACCAAATGAGAAAAAAATAGGAAAAAACGAGAATAAACCGAGGAATAAAAGATTTGTCTAGAAAGTTTAATTTTTTCCCAGAGTCGACAAAATATGACCTCGATGAATATGCGTCAGTTTCATTCGATATATCTCGACAACGTCCGTCAAGATATGAAATATTAGAATCGAAGTTACCCGAGAACGCATTTTCACGGGTGCAATAAGAAACGAGCGGTAGAACAACAGCAAAACACGACGAATTCATACTCGTGTCTCGGCGTGAATTTCGCGAAAGGTTCGGAGGGAGATGTTCTTGCTAACGGCGGCTAAGAACATGTTGAAAAGCTGGCTGGTACGGCACGTTAACGAGTATTACGCATTACTGTAATACACCGAAATATGTATCGTACCATCTAGTTCAAACACGTTTAATATTACGAATAATATAACAATCAATAAACGAATAGCAAAAGAAATTGTATTACGAATGAAACATTTATTTCGTTGAAGAAAGAATTTTCGAGCACGAAATGAACGTCTTTTCGAAGAAAAGAGACTATTCCAGTCCTCTGACTACGTTTCAAACGTCTATCAGTTCGTTATCTGTCAAACGAATGGCATTCGACGTTGAACGAAGCACGCATCTACTGGAATAAATTTGTGTCCGTACGAGAAACGTGAGGAAAGTCTTTTTTTTCGGTGGCCGAGTGTTAAACCTCCCCGGCTAGCTTCATGAATATTTTACGGAGAGAGACCGCAGTGATACGCTGGAGGTGACATAAATCTCCCTTGGCCGAGCTTCGTCGCTTCCAGTCTGAAGATTATAAAACTCGTCAGACGGTCCGTTCGACGTCTGTAAAAACCGTTTCGTTGCGCCAGCGAAGAAAAAAAGAAGTCGACGAACAAATTCAGACGTAAATCTTCACCCTCGCGAGGAAAGGAAAAAAGAAGAGAGTCTTTCTTCGTTTGCGTGGCTCAAGTTCACGATCGATCAATTGCACTGTCGGAACAAGATCGAAAGAAAAACACAGAGATAATGAAAGATTCATTTTCACACGATGAACTCACGGTTTCTCTCCGCGAGAACGGGTTTAAACTCTCCCTTGTGTTCGCGACACATTCGTTGGAGAAGGATCGTCGCTATTAGTCGGTAACCGGCGGAGATCCTTGTAAATATCGGTTACAGAATTTCGAAACAGGATTGTCGGACAATTCATTTTCCTCGTAAATTTTTATGAATTGGATCACCTCGAATCCACGAGGCTGGCTCTCGTTTCTAGAAGGAGAGGCACGTGCTCGGCGTACAAGCGATCTCCGACGAGTTCTGTGACGGCGAGATTTTTTTTTTTTTCTTCCTTCCAATAACACACACGTTTCTCGGTTCACAGAACTGAATTAACGGCCGAGTCGAAGATCTTTGGCCGGAGAATTTTCCAGGATCGTTCGCGGATTTCCGTGTCGTTCTCAAAAAAATGTTTTTCCCGCGAGCAACCGAGGTGATCTTTGCGAAAGATAAGCGTAACGTTTTCTAAAAATATCTCTGCGAATTTTGGCGAATAAAGTCATTTTTTTTTTTTCATTGTGACGCTCAAAATTGATAAAAAAACGGAATGACTTCTCGCAAGACAGGAGTGTAACGTTGTGTAAAAATTTCTCCGCGGGCTGCAACGAATAGAGTCGTTTTTTTTTTTTTTTTTTTTTTTTTTTTCTTTTATCGTAACATTTGAAAATTAGTGAAACACGGTATAACTTCTCGCGAATGGAAAGTGCAACGTTCTCGAAAAATTTCTCTGTGAGTCGCGATAAATGTAGTTACTTTACTTCTCCTTTTTTCCCCTTTTTTTTTTCTTTTTTTCTTTCTTTTTTATCGTAACGCTCGAAAGCAACGAAATACCTCAACGAATCGCGACAAACAGAGTCGTTTCATCTTCTTTCTTTTCTTTCTTCGTCGCGACGTTTAAAAATTAACAAAAAATGAAATAACTTTTCGGGAGAGAAAGCGTAACATTCTCTAAAAATTTCTCCGTCCTGGATCATGACGAATGGAGTGATATGAAGCGAGAGGGAATGTCGCAAAATATTTTTACTGAGAAAATTAAATTTTGGTATTATTTCGAGCCGTTAGAACTGTTCGTGAAACGAGGTTTATTTTACTTAAACAATGTGGACATAATACGTTTCTCGCGTTTAATGATCTTCAATGTTATCCGTCTTGGAGGAATGTTGAACATCATAATTGTCGCGATGTAATTCGTTAATTTTGTAGCTCCAATTGCTGGAAACAAGACATGTGCGACAAAACGAAAAATCACAAAGGATGCGCTCTTTGTTTCTCCTTGTCCGTCGTATTATTTCTCTTTTCTTCGTTATACCACAAGAAGATTAAGATTAAAGCGAAATAACTTTTCACGAGGGACAGGAAAAGCGTTCTGTAAAAATTTCTCCACTGTTCTGTTCTCGTGGTAAATAGAAAATTAATAAAGAGAACAGAAACTTTTAAAAATAACTTGTCGCGAAAAGGAGGTCGGGCTAACGCGTTAAATAAATTTTCACGGCGGAGCCGTTCGAGAGAGAGAGAGAGAGAGAGAGAGACGCGCGGACGCAGTGAAAGAAATTGCGAGACTGCCTTTAGAATTGTAGTTTCCGAGGAAATAGAAACGTAGGACAAGGACTGAAGATGAATGTCCCGATGTGTGAAACGGTGATATCGCGCAGTTCCGCGAACGAATCCTTTTCACTATTCGACACCACTGATTCCCCGCTAGTCCGACTCGATTCTTTTTCCTTTGCAGACACTTGCCGCTACCTCGCGACCGTTTCAATTTCAAGATCGCGATCCTACTTTCACGTCAACAGGGGAATAGGTGACACTGATATAAAATCGATTCTCTAGCGTCGGGGAGCCTTGTCATTATCGCAGCTTGACAAATTGGCATATGATAGTCGCCAGGTTTGTTCTCATCTTCTCTTTGACAGAACAATTTTCGTCCGATCGGAACGGCCTCGTCCGAACTGACGTGCGAAATATTATTTCACATTTGTTCGTCATTTATTCGTCATTAACGTACCGACTGTATCTCGTGAAACGTAAACAGAGTATAACTCTGTTATACTCGTTTGGCTCGACTCGTGTTCTTGCAAATTATTCTTTTATCTTTTGTAAAATTTTTAATTGTAGTTTTAATTATTACTTGTTGATTTTACTTGTTATAAAAATCTTGTACGATTTTACTATCTTAATAGATACTTTTATCTTTTTTATTTTTTTATTTCAAGTAATCACAGTCACGCCATGAAAATGTTGGGTATTACGTAAATTTCGAGCAAGTATGTACGATAGGAGAACTGAATTGCAGCGAAACACACGACACAGAAAAGACGATAGATCCTGTAAAATACATCGTGTTTCCCAGTTTGTTGTAAATTACTTTGCTTTGTTAAATTAAATTAAAAAATAGACGAAACACGGAAAGGAGAATTCAATTTCACCGAGAAATTTACTGCATGCCACGATACTGCGATGGTAACCGAGTTTTGAAACCATGACCGCGCAGCGTCCAACGTCGGAGTATTCAATAGCCCACGTATCTTTCACCGGAAAAATATGCACGTTGCTCTCGTTCACGTAATAATTAAATTTAAATGTATTCTACCAATCTCTTTTGTTGCGTGGGGGGGGGGGAGATTCGTCACTGGGAGAAGCGTTGTATTTATACAGGAACTTTTGCATGAATTATATTATGCGCAGAATAAATCATCTAACTCCGTCATCTTGAATTTTATTTGTCGCACATGGATATAAAAATCAGAAATTTTCAAGGTACTTTTTAAAGAATTCCTTTATTTGAGATTGCGAGACATTTACGTGACTCGCTCTGCATAAAACATATTGATACACCAATCCAATTGTCACGACTATATTGTTCAAGTTTGAGGCGAGTCTAAAAATACCAAAATTAAAAGATGTTTAAATAAATCGGCAAAGTATTTAAACGTACAGTCGTAATACATTATATGATATTTTGATGTTTTAATTTTAATCTTTACAATCTGTAATGTTTGAAATAATTAATTTATTTATCGACGATTCAAAGGGAATAATATATTACAATACATTAAATAAATATATTAAAATTACATTTTTGAATGCATTTTTGTTTGCATTTCTCTTAATTTATTACATCATACGAAACTTTTAGATTTTCAGTAACTTTAGTAACTACTCAAAAGGTTGATATTTTTATTGTATTTTTAAAGCAATTTTTAATATAATTATAATTATATCAATACTTATTAAAATATTAGTACAAATTACATAGATATTTCACCGAACGTTGATACGATTGTATTATAATTCTAATTAGAATATAATTAAATATCTTGTAATTTTCATGCATATTTCCAGGCTACTTCCGTAGTTCCATAATCGTAATAGTTGCCCTCATTACAGTGTTAATTTCAAATATTCTACATAACGCACATAATGTACACGTAAGAGTTCCTCTTTGAAATACTTTCGTAACAGCAAGTCTTTGAATACTTTCGTAAGCCACTGTACTTCGTTTAGGTTGGAATTTAGGAAATATCCTGCAGCCTGCGCATGATATCTCGGAAGCCGTACGTTCCAACGGTTGATCATATATGGTTCCGTTGAACGATATCGTTAATTATAAATTGAATGCACGCCATATTCGGAGTCTATTAATGGACTTTCCAGTGGGTGTTCCTAGCAATCCCGTACATCACAGAAACGACGCGCCGGGACATTCGAAATCGAATCAGTGGATGCAATTAGAATGAACGAGACGATTAATCCATTAAAGACCAACGTTGCGTTAATGTAATATTTTATTTCAATCGATTTGCATTATCGAATTCGGTCTTTTGATACTGGGTCTGTGGAAGAAAATGTAAGGAATAAATACAACGAAAGAGGGAAATAGAGCAATTAGTAATTACGTAATATAAAATTTAGAAATTACATATAATTTCAAGAAATTGTGAAAAACAATTTCAGTTATATTTCTTTTATTTTTAATAAAGTTCCTAGGTAACTTGATAAAATAGAATGTTCAAAATTTAATAGGTTGCATATTTAATTACATAGAAAAGAAGTCTCCTATATTTTTTACATTAATAATTGCTCTCTACTTTTGATCGCAACAACGCTATCGACAAGATATCGCAACAAAGAAAGCGACACAATTCGAGAAACATATTTTAGAATTAGGTATTACTTTATTAATTGAGAAAACAACTCGCGTTATCAGTGTGATTGAAGACAAAATTCACAGTAAGAGAATATTTCTAGAAATTTGCAGAGTATCGCCTCTCTATCGAGCGAATAATGAAGATCAACGAATAAGAATTCCATAATTAGTCCGTGCAACATTTTTGTAACTAGAAAAATCGCGTTTTTTTTTTAGTCACGTCACTTTCTTCACAAGAATGTGAATATGTATTTTGGATAATAACATCAGCAACCATGTTAATTACTAATCCATACCTATTATACAATATGTTTGGGTACATCTTTGAAAAGGTGTATTGAATGCATAATTGCGGTATAATAATTATGTGATAATATAGTATAATAATTAGTGCGTCGAATACATAATTATAATAATAATGAGAAGGCGATGCATTGCCTATCAGGAAACTTGAAAACTAATATTATTTGCAACTCTGACGTATTGTCGTTTTTATTGCTAAAAATATTTTTAAAAAATCTATACGCGCTACAATGTTATTATAGAATAAATAAGTGTCACTGAGCCTCGTTTCTCTGCATTTGCACTGCGTACTGCAAAATAATATGCAATATTAAAAAAAAGAAATGTGTCGGATCGACGGAAGAAACGGACGAGGATGATTAGAATTTCACTCTGAGGAATAATTTCAATCGACGTTTCATCGGTGGTGTCGTGCATTTGAATATTTGTTATTCGCGCTTCTCGATTTCACGTCCAAATATTCATAAACAAGCTCGTTAGCAAGGCGCAAAGAAGAAACAAAAGAATTTTACGTAGTCGCGCGTATTTATCTTCCGTCTCGTGTGCGATACTCGCTTCGTCGATCACGCTTTCAACGCTTATTTATCGAATGTATCGACCACGCTGAAAAATGGAATACCGAACCTTTAATAGCAAAATGCACTTAAAAACACAAAGTGAAAATGAAAACGTGCCTACAAAAGTTCAATTTGAATTTCGGAGCGTGAATCTTGTAAAAACAGGGATGTTTACATATGTGAAACATATCACTCCGAATGCCATTTGTCTGAACTTAAAAATGAATCGACAACACTTGATTCCGCATCAAAATAATTCTATAGAGAACTTGGAGATCGTTATTTATTTCGTTTCCAATAAATAGAAAAATTGCGGATTTCCACGCGTTTACGAGGAACTGAAAAACTGCGAAAACACACAAAATATCTAAAATTGAAAGTACTTGCGAAAGTAAAAAGTATTTATTTGTAAATATGTACTTGCTCTATATATCAAACTGTTAGAAAAAGTACAACGTAAGTTCCCGCGTTTTGTTGCTTGTAAATCTGATGCTTTTGAACGATCTGTTTCTTTTTTTAAGATACTAAATGCTCACACGGATTATATTCTTTTATTACAAAAACTTAATATAACAAATACCTGTTCTATTATAAGAAAGTTATAGTTCCTCTCTGTAGACTTAAGATTTATATTATTATCAAACTAGGACAATCTGATCTTGTTTCTAAATTCCTAGATCTCTGTTGAAATCTAAATTGCATAAAACATATGGGTCTTACTATAGTTGTTTCAACGTGTAGTTATCCGATTCATTTATATTTAAATGTTTGTAGCGTATGTAGCGGCCCTTACGATTCCTCGACTACGAGTTTCGAACACTCGACTAGCACAAGCCGCAAGTAGCTGCGCGCCTAGCGTCGAGGTCCTACCGATCTCCGATGTTAAGCAAGCAGCATGCGGAACCCCGCTAGGAGGGAGGGGAGGGTGTCCGGGCCCAGCCTTAGCGGGTAGTAGTTATAACAACAAGCGTCTGGGGTAAGGAGTCGCTGCCATCAGCCCCACTGAGATGAGTCTAGGCAGTGACTCCGAGACGAAACGCAATCGCCTTTCTTCTCACTTTCTCTCTCTCACTCCTTCAGTCCTTCCAGCAGCATCCTGAGTCTTTAAATATCTTTACAGAACCCTAAACGTACAATGGTTCACGGAAGTATACGAATCGTTAATAATATAGGTATTACATGCGTTATATAGCACATTTCGTTAACATTGTCAAAAGACGATTATTACGATTATATTGGTAATATCTGAAACTAATTTAAACAAAAATAGCGAAACATTTGTTCCAAGTATAAGTTTCTCAGAAGATTAACGTACATTACAATATATACTAGCTATATAATAAGACAGTAAATAATTAAGATAATATATTGAATGTATAGATAATAACTCATAATGGGTTTATTTTGTTTTTTAAATATTTATATACTTTACTAAATATTCCGTAATTTGTACGCATACGTTTTATTTTGGATCACGACAATTAAGTCTGATTGCAATATCAATAAAATTCCGAAATGTTTTTTATCACACACATGATTTATTAAAAAAAAAAAAATCACAAATGTTCAAACGCACATATTGTTTTCGCTGTATCACAATGAAGTACGTTCATTAGACGGTTAAACAAATAAATAAAAACAATCAACAAATAATAAAAATCGAATGCTGATACTTTTGCGAGAGAAAGGATTCGACGAACACATCGTGACTTCTGTTATTATATCGTTCGTATTTATGTATTATCGGCTCTACACATTTTACGAGCGTTTCCAGCATAATGGATGTAATTGTACCGTAACAATTTTTAACACTATCATTGATGCATTTACTCGTTCGATGCACAGTTCGTTCGAACAATAAAACGGTGCTTACACAATCTACGCCAAGTCTTTCTATACCATAAATGATTATTTTTCATCTTAATTTATTATGTTTTAATTAATTACGACACAAATACACAAATTGCACCAATTGTACGCGCGCGCAAGCAATTTTTATCGTAATTTCAGAACACGCTCACGCCTTTTGCCATTGTAAATGTGAAATTTATTGCAGCACTGACAATGGCTGACAAATTTACGTATTTACATCTCCTCGATAATCGAGAGCAACGATTTTCTTTATTCTCCGAAAGCTTCCAATAAAACACGCGTTCCCTTGTTCGAAATTTCCTTCGATCGAGAAAACAATAAATTCCCATGCAAATTTATATAGTTTTCTGGACACTGAATCAAAAGAATTAAATAGATTTCATCCACTAAATATTATGGATATAAATATTTTGGATATATTACATTTGTTTCTTTGCGTTGTCCGAATTCTCTGCGTTTTAATACCTTCAAACTTTTCATGCAAAATGCAATTTGAAATAAAAACTGTGGTATCTGTTTTATATCAAGAGTTGTATCGTAAATATACTCCATCGTGAAAAATTGTTACGTTGTTAGAAAATATTTATTATGAAAATGTTAGAGCGTTTGGAAAATTTAGAGTTCTCCTTCTCTTTTAATTCTCGCTATTGCACAATTGGTATTTAGATAGAGAACGTTATTGTAAAATATAACTCGTAAAAAATATGATTATTTACATGTATTGGTATTACGTTGAAGAAACAAGCGAATATTACGTATAATTCAAAGGATATTTAAATTCGTTACGTCGACGAATGGTTAATAACACGTTATTGGAAATTAGTCAGAAAACGTTTCAATGGTCAAATATTTGACGACGTAATGAAAATTCAAAAATACGATCCACCTAATTATTCGCAATTAAAAATTTGCATTTTAATTCCCCCATAATTACAAGATATATTAATTTATCGTGTCAACCAATTTTAACTTTAATCTCAACTTCAATTTTATTCATTTAAACTCTTTCACACAGACCCTTTGATCCAAAAATGTACAAAATCTGCGGAGGAAAAATTACAGAAGACAGACGACCAAAGAGGAACAAAATAAAAATTAGCACATGTACAAAGTCACTAAATTAAGTAATTACCAAATTAGTAATTGGAACAAACAACTAAGTTGAACCAGTTTGATGCTGTTATACTAGTGATAATCTACCTAATCTATCGATTATTTTACAATTACATTTCTACAACTGTAGATGTGATTTCATTTTAAATAGTCAGTTACTCTCTCTCGGTAAACCTAACCTAAACCCAACCTAAACCTAACCTAAACCAAATTAGTGATTAGAACAAACAACTAAGTTGAACCAGTTTGATACTGTTATACCAATGATAATCTGCCTAAGCTATCGAATTATTGACAATTATACCTCTACAACTGTAGATGTGATTTCATTTTAAATAGTCAGTTACTCTCTCTCGGTAATGAAGAATCGGGAAATGATTTTCGACTCGAACGAAAACGGAGTCTCAGAAAATACGATTCCTTGCAACTCGAGAAACTTTCAAAGTCAATCGCTAAAAGACACATCGGTTCGGCGAAGAACGAATCGGTAGGTTCGAAGAAAATTTTGATGGATTCCCGTTGTTCGCGCAGTTACCTCGTAAGTAACCGGCGTGACCAGCAACACGGAGATGATCGGGAACGAGAGTTTGGAACGGATCGTTGCGAAGACAGGGCCGGAACACGGTTGGCGCAAACACGGCACGATATCTCCGCATACTGCATGCCGCCGAAGGAAATAAAATAAAGAAACTGTTCGAACTCCTTTCGCAAGAAAACGTTTGAACGTATCGACGGGAGTCGGGCTATTACGAGCGAAACGGGCAAACTTGGAATCCCTCGGTGGCGATTGTTACAAGCTTATAAACTGTGTCCGGCCAAGGAATCGGATCCCTCCCGACGGAAAAACGTTCTTCCGATCTCTCTTCGAGCTTCGTGCGCGACATAGAAACGACGAAACTGCTGGAAACCTGGTTAACGTTAACGTTATCCAATCCTTAGGTCGCGTCGGTCCATTTGTTGTCCACCTGCCTGAAGAAGATCCTTGCCCATTCTGCGGAAGCACGTTCCTCCGTCACCCCAGGATTTGACATCACGCTCGTTTCTCTTCACCGAGCCACCAATGTCGACAATGAATACCTGACACTCGACTCGCCCTTATCGCTCGTTACGCTGGACCTTCCATAGAATATATTTTGGTTATATATATATACACTGATTTTATATTTGGTTGGTTACGTATATACCAACATTTGCTGAACGACGAATGGGAAGCATTTCACGTAAGAATACATGTTCATTAGTATCGTCGATTTGAAGGCAGATACGTATATGTATGAAATTAATGAACGCGTGTTCTTATTGTTGCCCAGAATGCTTCCAATTAACCATTCAGCGAATTGGATCTGTTCGGATCCATTCATCGTTGCTCCGTTGATTGATAACTATCATCTGAAATTTCAATCTGTGCTTGTTTGCATTGTTATATGTTAATGTTATTTTTAGTTTAATTGGCTTTTATCTCGTATTTTCCTTTATGCGTTTTTAAAATTGAAAAATTTGTAATTGCAATTGCACTTGTGTTACAAATTCTAACAATTTCTTAGCTGAAAATTCGCTCGCCATCTGAATTCAATTACCATTTCGCCATTGTGAAACGCGAAAACGAACAATTCGAGTACCGTGGCATATTCAGCACGGACACGTTCGGCAACAGAAAGAAAATCGATTGTCCGTTATAAGTCACGCAAGATACACCCATCGGTGAAATCTGAAGTGTATTTACGATAGCGCGGAAATAGGAAAAGCTATGAAAGCAAATATACTTTCCACGTAACAAAAGTGAACTTGGAAATATGTACCAGAGGTTGCAATTTTCTGAAAACGCTCTGCGAAACGTTAAAGAGATTTCTGAAACATCTGTAATTCGTGACGTTATTAAAAACAGTCTTTGTTTATCTTTGATACCTGGTTTCCTTGGGTTAGCTTCCGCTAGACACTGAATTGCAAAAATTTGCACTAAACAAGTGCTTCAAACCCCGAATTTATTTAAAATCATCGTTCCCCTCTGTTACAAGTTTTAAAAGTTATATCACGAATTTGTACGTTCAAAATGTTTTCGCTGTCAAATTTATTTATCGTTGTGTTATTTTCGAAAATAACCGCGTATACATGACTTTTTTGGGTATTTAAGTTTCTGTTGAACGAACATGATCGACAAGAATTGTGTCGAGCACTGGATAACCAAAATTGGATGTTACATTTACAGTGGTGGTTACTACAACACAGATAGATGATAAACGTTTATTTTATAATCATAAATTTCCAGCTTTATCAACTATTGAAACGTTACGGATGTACATAATTAACCACTTGAGTGCTCGAAATTATCAGAAATCTGAAAGTTCAATATTGAATGAGGAGCATGTAACAAATGAACGGTGCGTTTACATCAAACGCACTCCAATTTATTTATACTAACACTCGATTAATGGATATAATGATATGAATGCAAGCATAAATTCAGTCAAAATAGAGGATGAATGAGCATTCGTTCGTATGTAAACGCGCCGTAAGAATTTCTTTGAACACGTAGCTTTCGATATATTTATTCAATATAATTAGAATCTCTTTAAACCATGTAATAAGTAAACCACAATTACATATTTTATTATTGACTTCAATATTATCTTTACAATACTCCAAGCTAGTTTAGTTTTTTTTTTTTTTTTTTTTTTATTTGTCGTAAAAGTAAAAAGCAATAGCTGGACCAAACATTCCATGTTTGTACTCACTTTTTACGGTTTGAAGAGGTATGAAAGTCCAAATACAGGAAATTTTCAACACAGCACATTGAGTTCTTCCTCAGTTCATTAAATGAATCGATAATGTTAAAACCAGTCGCAAAGAATCAAAGGAAGCGAGACGTACGACGGACAAATACGCTTCATAGTCACAAAATGTATTTTTCCGGTGGTATAAAAATGCTAGAACATTATATTTATATCGGTTCAATATTGCGGATAATCATTTGAATATAGATCGTTTCAAACAGAATGGAGACGTAAAAAAAGAAAATATGAAAGAAACGTCTGGTCAAAGTCTGTTCCCGAAACGGGCGACAATTGCTCGCTTCGAGGCGGCATTTCGCGGCTGATTTGGCGACCGAGCGCGATTTCCTCGATTACACGCCGAGTTTCGTCGCTGGCGACGATTAATTAGTTTCAGCCTCGGGGGCAGGAGAGGGATAGAGGGGGAGGGGTAGAGAAAAAAGAAAGCAAAGTGACGAAACGCGTGAAACTCGGATCGATCCCCGAAGGGGAGACGAGTGAGTGGCTGGCTGTACACACGCGCGCCAGCTGGGCCCTCGGAAAAAGAATTCGCATACAGCAAACACGGAGGAGCGATCAATCAAGCGCCATTCAACGGCCATAATAAAATAACACGCGACAAGCGGGCGCTTTTTTACCAGCAATCGGGCAACGTTACATACGCCGACGATTTAGTTAACTGAACGGCCGTTGAATGACTTTTAACGAACAATAGGAACGGAGAGGGGAAACGCAGATTCCTCGAAAGCAGCGCGAGTGTCCCTCTTTAAACGTACGTTTGTCGGCTCGTGTATTGTCGCGTCGAGGCGGATCATCGGAGCGCGGGCCGTGTTCAGCCGAGTGGATCCGAAAAAATCGCCGTGGCGATTACAGTAATTACGGCTGAGTCGCGAGACGGATCTGAATCTAAAAAATCCCGATGAAATCTCTGGGCTTGAAGAGTCGTTCGGGGACTGACAACGGTCTACGAGGACCGTAGAGTTGCAAGTAATTCTTTGGTAAGCGACGGGCAAACGAGTACGAGTCGAGTATAGTGAGATACTAGATATTCCTCGAAATTCAAATATTCCAGATGTTAGATTTTGAAGGTCGAAATTGACAACAGGCTTGGACATTATTACAAAATGCTTGAAGAGGTTTAGGGTGTCGCACACAGATGAAACGGTCAAGTTCTTGATATAAATTTCAACGTTTGTAGAATATTAATCAAATTTTAACTCACCAGACTAGTTGCAAAGGTTATAATTAGTATTAGACTGCGGATTGTTTGTGCATTTTGATACTTTTGTGAACGTAACTAAAGAAGTAAAATAGAAAAAGAAAATTGTTTCATCTACTAGATATTATAATGAACATGTCGTTTTGGATACTTTGTAAATGCATCGTGTGCATTTTTCCAGCTTAAAATTTTCCATGAAAATCCCATGAAAATCTAGCTTTATGTTACAATTACAATTTTCTCGAAAACAAACTCTACTCTTCCTTCTCCTGGCACTTGCGCATGAAATCATCTCCTTTCCGGTCGTACCACCGAGTCAAAAACACCGCGAATTTTCAAGAATCGAACGAAAATACAAAAATTATTCGACGAAACCACACGACGTCGCGAGACTCGCGGGAAAACTCGTTGAAAATAGCCGGAGATCGTACGCGAAAGGACAGATCGAGGGACGAGCGAGAACACGTCGCAATCCGGATACGCGCCGCGTGTTAATTAAATTCTCATTAGCCGAGTATTCTCGGTTGGCGCGGTTTTCAAGTCCGGGCCACGAAAGTTCACCATCCGTGGAAGCGCGAGTGATTAATAACGCGAGTGGGGAACGCGAAATGGTTTACCGTGTTGGCGCGCCCCGGCTACTTGCCAATGAAACGTCTTATTGTTCATTTTTTTTCACGACCGGCGGCTGCGATGAGAACTAATTTTCATATGAATCCCGGCTAGTCCCGTGAAAGTCTCAGTTAAATGGAGCAAGTTTTTCTGCCATTTCTGTGCCGCCGCCACCACCGCCGCCGCGTTTTCCTCGCCGAGAGTATACTTCCGGAGTGTACCGTACATGCACACACGTGTACACGCACACTTCCGGGCCGTGTTTCGAGGGAGAAATAAAGAAGCACCACCGGGCATGCCACACCTATTCTACTCTGCCTTGAAACATTTCTCTTTTCTCTCTCTCTCTCTCTCTCTCTCTCTCACTGTCTCTCTCTTTTTTTCATTCCTTTTCTTCGCTTTCTATCCGCATCTCCGCCGCCCGTGCAATCCCACATATTACTCCCCCGTTGAACGCGCGTATTTTAACAACGACGACGCGTTCGCAGTCGTCGCTTTTTACTTACGCTCGTTTTCCTTCGTTTTTCCTCCGTTCCCCTTTTCAATGGATACTTTGCACATTCTTACATCGATTGTCTTTTGTTGTTGTTCGTCCGACGCTTCGCTCCATTCTCCCGGTTCACTTTCATTCGAGGTTCATAACCAACTGAACGCGTGACTCTTGCTTTTCCTTTCTCTTTCTTTTTTTCAAATTTCGCGCGAAACAAAATCCTTCGCGCAGTTATGAATCCTCTCGATCCGCTTGTTATTCTCCAGCGTTAAGAAATATCTCGAATCTGGAACGAGATTTAAAAGAGTTCTTATTGCGATAGTGATTCTCAGTACTGGTGGCTGATGACATTACTGTTGCGTTACGTGATTTTTAACGATATCGATATATTTAATATATAATTATGAATACGTGTATACGGTTTTTTATATTTACTTATTTACGTATTTTATGTTGCTATCTTCTTACTAAATTTTTACCAGCACTCTACAGACCTCTGATAAAAATTATTTAGCCATTTTATGTGCAACAACCAAATATCAAAAATCATAGAAACAAATCGATGTCGAAAATTAAAGATACCTAGATACATCGAACTCTGACAAAGCGAGTATTTATCGAAAAACATATATTTATAAAGAACATGTGTCTTATCTTATTCGCAAACTTACTTTTACTTTTTGCTAAAGTCACACGATATTGAGAACTTTGTCATTTACTAAAGAAGTCTTCTCGAGGTCAAAAACCAAAGATGCTCGAAGCCAAACTGTTGCGTCAAAGTCCTGCGAAGCGACTAAACGAAAAGAGCGAGTTTTCTAAAACGCGATAAATTTTGATTTCGCTGAACTCCTCTCTTAGCTAAAAGGGTAAAACATTCTTTTTGCGCAAACACTACTCTTTGCTACTCGTTTCTCAAGCAACTCAACTCGACGCAATGTAGATTAAAGTCGTGTGAAGCATTTTTCTTTTTTTTTTTTTTTTCGTTTTTTTTTTCCCCAACGGAGGATGTACGGCCAGTTTGATTTTGATAAGTTACGCAGAAAACAGACGAGAGTTTTCATGTTGGTCCCGCGAGACGGTAACAAAGCGATACAGCGACCGACTCTATAATCACGGGGCATTACTCTTATTATCTCTACCCGGGGCAACAAAGGCAAATTAAGCTGTAAAAAAAGAAAAAAAACTCTCCAGTAAAATATAAGTTTCCGCTGAAATATGCTCGCCCCGTGCGCGTTCCATGCTTGTGTTTACCTATTAATTAGCCGGGCATCGATCGTTTTTAATCGCCTTTGTCAGAAATTTCCCCTTTCCTTTAAAAGAGCATCGTATTCTTTTTCTTTTTTCTAGAATAATTTTCAAGATTGAAACGAAGAATTCCTGGGGAATTCCTGGGTTTTACGTTTGTTCATTTCGATGAAACTGACCTTGCTTGGAAGATCTAAGCGATCTCTCACGCTAAGATTCCAAGGATTCAATTATGCAGCAACGAACAGAGCGATAAAGTACGAAACGTTTTGCGATGTATCGGCCGCCGGGGATATACGCTGTAAATATGAAATGCGTGCGAACACTGCGAACACGTGATGGTAAAACTTCGCAGTTTAAAGCACCGGGGCCGTATTGAAATTCTCAATATATTGCCTCATCCGCCTTATCGCGTTAAAACTCGCCGCGATGCACTTAGCGCAAACTCGTCTCTCGGTGCAGCTTCCTCCCTTTGCTATCGGGTTTATTCGTTCGCCGAACGAATTAGCGTTCACGGAAATTTGTCTACATCTCGGGATATGCATATCCGGCGAGAAGAAAGGGCTTTGATCAAAAGAAGTGGGAGGCAGACTTTTTCTGGCTTTTCCCCTCGATTTTAGCATCAAACGATCGTGGCGAGGCACTAGTCGTAGAAAATTTTAGACAATTGACACGTAATTCAACGATTATCACTTGCATAAAATAATAATATTATGTAATGCATTATTTAGTAATAATAATGTTATGTAATACATATGTAGCGGCCTTACGATTCCTCGACTACGAGTTTCGAACACTCGACTTGCACAAGCCGCAAGTGGCTGCGCGCCTAGCGTCGAGGTCCTACCGATCTCCGATGTTAAGCAAGCAGCATGCGAACCCCGCTCTAGGAGGGTGATCCGGGCCCAGCCTAGCGGGTAATTATAACAACAAGCGTCTGGGGTAAGGAGTCGCTGCCATTAGCCCCACTGATGAGTCTAGGCAGTAACTCCGAGACGAAACGCAATCGCCTTTATTCCTTCAGTCCTTAGCAGCATCCCTAAAATATTCTTTAAACATATATATATATTATTATTTAAAAATTAATATTTAATACATACATTATTTACGTATAATTGTGTATATTTAATGTATACGGATATTACATTATTATACATATCATATTACGTAATGTGACACATATATTTGAAAGGATTGAGAAATATTTATTTAGATTTTTCAAATTCAAATTCGTTGTTAGCAGTCAGAAAAACCACTGGAAACGATATTACAAATTTTTTATTGTAAACGCTCGTATCACTTCGAAACAGCAGCTGTTCAATAAAATATATGTGAAAATGAACTTAGGTCGCTACAAGATGGCAGTCGAATATTACGTAACTACTTTAACGTAACATAACGTCATTTACAATATTCCAAAGGTTATACAATAATATAAAAATTGAACAACGTCATACATTTAACTCTAGACACGAAAAATTATAAAATTCCGCGCGTGGAAGTATATCTTACGTAACTAAATTGGGTCAACTTTAAAATTTTCTGTGACTTACGTCTCATCTGTGAACTGTCATTTGGTACCAAAATCGAGGCCTCGAAAATAAACTCTATTTTTCTTTTTTTTATCCCTTTTTATTCAGTTTTGAAGCAACAGTTACAACGTAATGTTTACGACTCTCGTTTCCATGGAACGTTTTTGTCAAACAGTTCACTTCGAATGGCAGATCATCGACGAATTTACGATGATTACGTTCGATAAGAAAAGATTGAAACAATCGAGAGAAACTCGGAAGGATATTATTCGACTTTCAGTGGAAGCTGGGGGGGGGAGGTTGAAACGCCGCGTCGCGTTGTCGTGCTCGCGCCGGAACAATTTACTTCCTATATCGGAATATTCGGATCTCGATGCAATCCAACCGGTTGCCGAGTGTTTGACCACGCGCTCGCCTAACCACTCGCTATTATCTTTAGAACGGCTCCGTGAACTTAGGTCGTTACCGCGGTGGTTTGTTTTCAACCTGGCCCTTTCCTCTTTGACGTTCCGTATTATCCAAGTCTCGAGATTTCGCTTGGTTTTCATTAAGGATTCCTTACGAATCACTCGCGCTAATGCCTTTCGTCCACGTTAATTACTTCTTCGTCGTTTACGACGAGTCTTTTCGTCTTTTTCGATAAAACGTCGTTTTTTTATTATATCTCTGTTTACACGTAAGAGTATAAAGCACAAAGTTCGATGCGAAAGGGACGAGAACTGTGCTCGGAATTCTTTTTCCCAATCCTCGTCCTTAATTTGAATTATGCAGAATCTACCAGTTCTCAAAATGACAAAGAGATAATTACATTGAATACGGATTCCACAATCTTGTGATTTTTTTTTTCTGCAAAAACAAAATTTCCTGAGGAGATCCAATTTCGAAATTTGTTAACGTGGCTAATTTTAGAACGAGAAATACCTAAATGCACAGGTTAATGATTAATTTTATAAGTAATAATAGTGACAGAAACAACAACCGGTACTCTAATTATTAATGTTACTCACGAATTCAACTCTTACAACGGTAAATGTCAGTAAATGTAAGTCATTGAAAAATATTGTAAGACCAAAACAGAAAATGGGACATATTTCTGTTTTGGAAATAAAACTCCCTTTCATTTTTTCATTTTAAGTCAAAATCTTCTTTAAACTAACTTAATTTCAGACCATTGAGGGTTAATAGCTTTCTGCATAATTTGATCCATTTGTCCCTTGGTGTCGAACACACAATGGTGAAAAGCGAGGAGATAAATGATCCAATTTTCAAATTCTTTTATCGACGTTTGTTTTAAATCTTCTCTTGTTACAAGACTGTTATGTTATATCCAGTTGTCCGAAGAAACCTTGCTTTCAGTTGTTTCGGATAATTAATGTTCCACTGTAATAATTATGAATAAGAAAAGCACAAAAAAGTTATAAATAGTAACAAACGCGAAGAAATATCGACCGCTCTATCGCGTTACCGTGATAAAAAAAATACACTGATTGACTATGCAAATCTCCTCCCCGGTTAAGAACATTACGTGGAAGATAATTAAATTAATTATTAAACTTTTCATATTATTATGAATACGATAAGAAAAAAAATAAAACTCAAGTAAAAATTTGTAAAATTTGTAAAAAATGAAGTATTGCGACATTTGTGCATTTTGTGCTTTTCTACGTTCTTAAATTTCCTATAAATGCATAAAAATCCGCAGTCTACTCATTGTAAGAATTGAATTCGCGAATAACATTAATAATTAGAGTATCGGTTGTTGTTTCTGTCACTATCATTACTTATAAAATTAATTATTAGCTTGTGTATTTAGGTATTTCTCGTTTTAAAATTAGCCACTTTAACAAATTTCCAAATTGGATCTCCTCAGAAACGGAAAAAAAATGTTATTCTCTCTTCTCGAGTTACTTTTCTAGAAAAAGATAAAAGAAATGTTTAATTTCTTAATGATAAAGAATAAAAGAAACGCAAGAAATAGTAAGATACAGTACGATAAAAGTAATATTCTTTATTTCTCGTCTGTGTTTCTGAAAGTTTTTAAACGAATTTTAAAAATTCCTTCTAACCTGTTTTAAATAATTTAATTTAAATTTCATTTTAAATTTTCAATTTAAAATAATTTAAATTTTTATTTAAAGTGATTTCATTTAATTTAAATGACTTTCAATTTAATTGCATACATTATTCGAAAGTAACAATATATCAAAACGACGAATGATTAAATATCAATTAAAAATATCGTACGAACGTTCGAAAAGAACACTTACTGTAATTTGAAAATAATCGCCAAGCGAAACATCGAAATAAAATCCGTGAAGTTGCAACAAGTTTCCATTTGTCATCGAAATCCATTATCGAAATTTGCGTTTCGACGTGCCTACACATTGAGTAATAACCTCTTCAATGGAGGAATCGAAACGATTTTTCTCTAAGGATATCAGGTCTTGCAGACACGTAATTTTGACAAAAGAAAAATTGACAATATTCATGATACCGTCGCGAAAACGATAGCTTCCTGTATAAAAGGAAGGCACAGAACACTCGTCGTCACAAAGTCAAACGTGATTGAACCAAGTTCACTGGTGCAATAAACAAAACTCTCAAAATGAAATCAGTTATCGCTCTCACTTTGGCTGTGTTCTGCCTGTCGATGGTAAGTATGCGCATTTTATTCCAACACTTTGACTAACAAAAATTTAGATTTTGCTTGATCTCGAAATTTTTTGTCCGATTTAATTTTATTGTTACTCTCTGTCAGCGAGAATAATAAAAGTAATACTACTACTACTAATAATAATATATAGGTATATAGTCATCTGTGATATCCGACGATATCAAAATCTATCGAAATGTCAAAATTTTACGTAGAGAAATTGTTTTATTTTTTTATTACTTTTTATTGCATCAATAATATATTTTTTTTTTCCTTATTAGATGTTGTTTTCTTCAAACTCTAATTTCTCTGTCGCGAAAATTGCTCGTTACACGCTCGAGACCCTCTTGCGAATAACTAACTCGTTCGTGTCTCTCTTTCTGCAATACTACATGGACAAAACTTATTGATTGCGTGAAACAATTTTTTTTATAAAAAAAAACTGTAATTTTTAATAGATTTTTTGTGCGTTGATCACGAACCTGAGATTCGTGTTTCTTTCCCATTACCCTTAAATTTGAAAGATTTAATTTTGTAATTTTGTGAACTTTTATAAATTGTTTTAACTTTCAAAGACACTTTTTTAATCACTTAGCACAGAAAAATTTACGGCACTGTTGAGGGTCGAGATGGAGAAAATAGAGCATGCAACGTGTGTTTCAAAGAACAGACAAAATATGATAACTGACGATTCAAGAGTTTTGCAACTCTGGCGTGTTATATAATTGTTTCCTCAGTTCTACTCGGAAGAACGCAATCGCAAGTGTTCGAAGATTGTTTCCCTAATTTTATTTTGAAGATCTGACGACAAAACGGAGAAAACGAAACTGTCATTTATAATTTGTCTTTAAAAAAATCAAGAATGATGTTACAAAGCTATAAAAAATGATAGTTTGATATAGAAAATTATTCACCAGTATACTGTTCAAACAAAATATATTGTCATAAGAATAACAGAACCAGCTTAGATCATCGTATGGACAATGTTGCATTAAGCAACGCAGTGAAACCATTTTGCTTTCCAGTTTTTTAAATAAACTGAAAAATGTTCAGAAAATTTGGCGCAAAATCGAGGTGCCGATCACTTTAATGGTTTGACGCATTGACTGTCACGCGAAATTTACATGCTTCGACTATGGGACGAAATATTCAATTTTCAGAAAATATTACGTTGCTGCGAAAGCGCATTTTTCATTTTCGCGCGTAGTTATTTATATTGTTTGAAATTCTTTTGCGGGTGATACCCGTCTGAAATATTTATGATTATCATTATATTTAGAAACATCTGTAGATAAACTTCTTACAAGTATATCTTAATGTATATCTTTTGTCTTATTTCTTTTTTTTTTTTCAAAATTGCAATTCACGAGAACTAAGGCGTAGAATAAAACGAACTTCAGCGACCATTTGTTACTAGAAAAATGATACATACGTAACAATGTAAAGTATAAAATAGAGTGTAAGAAAATGTAAAGATGTGATATATTTTTGATTTTCAAAAAAAAATGATATTTTTCTTCTATGACAAATTTTTAATTCGTTTGCTATTTTTATTTTTAAGCGATGACTTGCATTTAAAGCGCGAGATGACAGAATTATGATTTAAATTTCCTTAAGCACGCGCTGTTCCATCCACTAACACCTTTCAATGAAATTGTTTCTTCAAACACGCTTGCACAATTTCGATTCTTCGCTTCTTTCGATACTGACATCACTAATTATGATTTTGTAACGAAACAGTTGGTCGACTTTGGAGCCTGCGCACACCACGACAAAAGAAATAATCAAAAACCACATAAAGTATTCGGAGACGCTGATGGTTTTTCACCTTTTGATGTGGTAAGTATCATTAACTCTTGGGTAATCGTGTATGTTCAATTTACTCGTATAAATTATTCTTTGCTCACTCAAAAAAAAAAGGGGGGGGGAAGATATTTTGGAATTGAAAGTAGAAAAGCAAGAGAATTGCATAAATGATAGAACGATAAAAGAAAAATGTGTACGAGTAAATAATCATAGTCATGGGACAGTGTCGGTACTTTGAAGGTGAAACGATTCTGAAAAACACGTAGTGTTGATGATAACTTATTAAATTCGATCAATTTTTCAGATGGCCGCTGAAGTAATGGTTGCATTAGACGCATTCGCCGAAGTCGCTGTAACAGCTGACACTTTGGCTAAATTCATGATAAACATCCTCAACGCTGTTCTAAACTCCGGCTTAGTCCAATGAAAAAATAACTTTCTACGTCTTTGTTCCGCTTTGCTTACTTTAACATGAATTAAACTGAAATTTGCAAATTATGCGATGTATTATGTTCTTATCGATCCTAAAAAATTTCCTTCTTCCGTCGGTGACGCGACACAAATTTTGCAACGATTTTGCAAACGATTTTCACGTCAGATTTCGTGAAAGTGATTCTTGAGAATGGCGAGCTTTATCTAGACCTTGATTACTGCTTTTCAACATTTTACACGTTTTACCTAATGAATCGACTAAACCTGCTCTCTTATATACTCCATCGACATTGGTATTGAAAAACACGATAAAAAACATATAAAAACATATAATAACACGAAGGCTGAGAAGCTTTGCCTTCATTAAAATGAAAATGAAAATTAGACTTATGAAACAATAATAAAAATAAATTCTATATTTTTTAAAGTCACATAGCTATTTTCTATATAACGATTACTTGCTGCAATAATTTTCCGCAAATATTTTGCATGAGTTTCTCCAATCGGTTCACGAAAAGGTCTTTCTAAAATTCCATCTGTTTCTAAAATTAAAAAAATTTAACTATAACGAGGAGGCAACGTCTGCACTGAATAAATGATTTCGAGGAAAAGACGTCGACTCTCTCATAAACGAGTGTCAAAAATAAGCGTGGAAGTTTGAAACTAAAGAATATAAATTTTTTTTTATTCTTCGTCCATAAACGTGTATCTTCGTTTTCGATTTAAATAAATATATATATGTATATACTTCTGATGGATATTTTATCCAGATAGAAAAATGTGCGGATATTGAATAATAAGGTTCGAAAATGGGAAAAGATAAAGGATAAAAATTTAATTTGCCTAAATTCGACGTGGAGCAACAGACAAGAGGCAAAACAAAATTGGCGGAGGAATTCACTGGGCAATATTAAGTGAGCTTGCATAAGTTAGAAAGCTAGAACCGAAGCTGAAATCTAATCAGGCTGAAAGTTCTCTAAGAGCGAGATTACTTTTCTATATTTTATTTTCTGCCCAGCTTTTCCATAATTGGGGCATAGAATTCGGGAGCGTAGCAACGGTTTCGCGTATCGCGTGTAACCGTTACAATCAGAATTCATGAGAATTCGTTCAACAACGCTTTCGATCGAGAGAGAGAGAAGAAGAGAAAAAAAACTGTGCTTCAAATTGTTACCAAGTGCTTCTGCGGAATACAAACGAAATTGGAACAAAGAAACGCGTAGGAATCGAACGCACGGATTGTTCACTCGTCCACTTGTGGAAAAAATGTCTTTCTTTCGAGATACAATCGAACTTTGTTTATATCAAATGTGCAGATCTTTCTTTCATAAATTTTTCGTCCGTTTGCAAGGAATAAATATTGCGACACGTCGTATCAAAATATTTGAGGACTGATTGTTTAAACGATACTTCATCTTATTTTGAAACAATCCTACGTTGGTTCAGTCGAATAAGTTGAATAATTTCTGAGCTGTTTGGTCAGTTGGCTGTCGAATTTTTGAAAACATTCGTTTTATTTTATAATAATAAATTTATACATTGAAAAATTTCTTTTACACGATTGAATCTATAATGGATATGAAGACTGAAGCTTCGTCTACACAACGACCCCTCGAAATTTGCTGTACGATTTGTTTTCGCCAATTTATTGAATTTCGATTTTTTCGATCTTCGACTCGTAGATTCAGTCATGAAAAAGATTGCTCGACGTTTCGGCAATTCGTAACATTTGCAAGTAGAGAAGCGTCTTCACTTTTCCACCCACTGCATAATATAAAAACATCTCAGAGAAAATAAACAGAACGATGCATCTTGAAGTTAGAGGCTTTAGGCTTCAAAGCGAGCCCAAATTTATTATTTTACAAAATAAAAAAAAAAAAAAAAAAATTGTAACAGCTTCGATATTCAGCCGATAACCAAATATTTAACATCAACGCGAGCAGCTGTTTTTGTATTTCTGCGCACCGGTTACGCAAACGATATTTAACTCAAGCGATGGTTTCGATCGGTCGGTTTCTCGAATAATTGGCCAGAGCTGTCAGAATTTAAAAAAATACCTCAAGATATCGAGTAATTTTCGATAAGGAGCGCAGCTGTACATAGACGGATGTAGACGGAACGCGCGCGGAAGAGGGAACGGTATAATAGTTGAGCGTACCCATGTGCTATTCGTTGGCTGCTCTTTTGTATTCAGTAGTCGGTATTCACCGGCGAGCCGATGGCTGCCGTGTTTGGCCAGGATTTTGACGTTGATGACGAGGGATGATAGATGCGTCCTGCATCCATTACGAAAAGTTGGACTCGAGAGATCGAGAGACAGACCACGCGATTGCTGATAACCGGCCGAGGCTGCCGGCCTAGGATACATACGTTACGTTGCTCTTCCTCCGCCTTCGAGATTATGCGATAGAAGTCGCGAAAAACACCGCCAGTTAACATTCACGAGTTTCTCGTGGTAACTCGTTTCTTCCAGCTCGTTTTACTTTATTAGGCTTTTCGCAACGTAGCGGGTGAAACGTTCGACGATGTTCGACGATCGCGAACGTAACACATCGTTTTTTAATATTCTATCCGGGAATATTTATTTCGATCGTGACTGTAATTATTTCATGATTACCTGTCCTATCAATCGTACACGTTGGGAAAATTCACTCGAACGATATTCTACGTATACATATCTGTTCAACAGTGAACACGCTGTTCGTGGAGTATACTTTTTCGAAAAAGAGCCTTTCTGACGAATGAAAAAATTTTGACGAATAAAAAAAAGAGGAAAAAATCGCGTGGTCGTTATTTTCTAAATACCCAGTAGCCGATAAACTGAATCACGTTCCACGTAATTGATGCGATTCATATTCATAGGCCGCGGAATCAGAATCAGAAATAGCGAAGTAGAATAGCCGGCAATGAATCCCGAATATCGGAAGTAGCGAAATAGCGTCGTCTTACGCTGAATACGCAAAACGAACAGGAATGGACGACAATTTCAAAACGAATGATGAGGGGGAGGGGAGAGAGAAGAATACGGCGCAACGCGTTATTACGTGTCCACAGTATCTACTCGCTGGTAAATATAAGTGACTTTAATATTCCGTAAGCACGAAGGCGCCACTTTTTAAAGTTCATGCATATCCCGAACGTGACTGGAAAATATTACAAAATCCGACGAAAATCTGCCCGGTGGGAACTCGGCGGAGTTAGACGACGCGCCGAGTAAAAAACCGCGTGCGTGTAGAAATCCTTCTTTAATAATCCCCGACATTTTTCAGCGCCACGTTCCCCGACAGCGTTGGCTTCCCAATTTTTTCTTTTTTCTCTTTTTTACGAGTAATTAGACGTTGAAACAAATTTATTAACCATTAACTGGAGCTGCAGAAGAGAACGCGCAACGTGATCAAAACGTTTGAAAAATTAACTGTTTCAAATTCGTTGAAACGTTCATCCTTGAAAGAAAAAGGAAGATATAAATGAACTGCACTTAACGATTGACCAGAGCAAGACTAGAATAAGGCAATGTATAAAGCTCAGAAAATTAATCAGTCTAATATTGATACCACCTCATTAGAAATTGAAGGAAAGAAGGAAAGGATGTCAAGGAACGAATGATGAAGAAGGATGCATGGAAAGGGATTTTGGAAGATAGTTGGAAGAGAGAGAAAAGCGAAGATTGTGTTTATAGGATGTGTTTCGTCTCAGAGAGTCACTGCCTAAACTCATCCAGTGACGGCAGCGACCTCCTTACCCCAGACGTAACTACCCGGTAGGCTGGCCCCGACCACTCCCCCCCATCCTAGCGGGGTCCCTCACTCTACTTTGCTTAACGTCGGAGATCGGTAGGACCTCGACGCTAGGCGCGCAGCCTAGGCCACTTGCGGCTTGCGGTAGTCAGTGTCCGAAACTCGTAATTGAAATAGCCTTTCGCTGTAAAATTATCAATCGATGGGTCAATTTGGTAATTGTCTGCAATCATTATCGCGATATAACTGAATTACTCCATCGGCCGAGGCCGAGCGTTTTATCGAAAAGTTTTAATAAGAAAAAAAATGTACGCGACACAAACCACTTGCACCACCTACGATTGACTTTCGTACACTCCGCGATGTTCGAGCTGGTTTGCAAAACTATGCAAGCCAACATAACCGAGGACGCGGCAGCAACGAGATTTCCCGACGTTCGAAGCAAATTGCGGGGGATAACGACCTCAAAATGAAATTCTCCATCGGTCCATGGATTAAATCGGACAATGAGCTCCGCAGCGCGCTGGCTGAACTTCGCTTAATAAAAGAACTATTCTTACTTACGCTCGAGAGGAGCGGCTAGAGCTTACTTGCTACAGTATCCATCTGTTAACTTTTTTTTACACCTTTTTACGCACTCGAGCGTGCAATTACACTTTCAGCAAACTTGGTGACCCGAAATTTAGTTCGCATCAGTTGGTTAACCTGAGCGTGAATTTCTCGAAACGTTCATAAACCGTTCGCGAATCAAAGTGAACATTCTGCAACTATTAATGCCGAATCGCTTGTAAGAAAGCTCGAACCTATAGTATAATATGATATATTAATTTAAAATCTCTTCCCTAACAATTGAACATCGTCGAACGATTGAAATTACTTCAATCATAAAATAATAAATGATTCGTTCTGGAAAGTCAATGATTGCTTTCAAGGTTATTTCGTGATTACACTCGATTGATAAAAGCTAAAACTATTTTAGTTAAAAAATATATAGTATACGCTCTAAGGTGTTTGATGCGTCGAAATTTTAAAAGCGAATTTTGAAAGCGAGCTATTTAACTATTTATTGCTCAGTTTTTCTATAATTTGCTCCATTCGTGTTTGACAATGGCCAATTACTTAACCGAACCGAAATCAGTTGATGAATGACGTGATGTGACATGTGAGTGGTTATTTAATTTTTCGATTTCTTCGTTAAATTATTCCATTCTTTCTGCTATTTTGTTAAAGTTAATATCTATTTCGAATAAATATCTTATAACTTGTATGTACCTTTCCTAAACTGGTTCCAAATTTCACACAGTGCAATCGTATCTCGTCGCAGTGTCAATGAAATTCTGAATTGCTTCAAAATTACAATTACATCATCGCGACACCACAAAATCCTCCAATACACACAAACTGTTATACATCAACGAGTTGACAATTCCATGACTTTCGCGAGCCACTGTGTACTCCACGTTCGAGCAAGAAACAGATCTTTTCGTCCTCGATCGAGATATTTTAATTACGATCACGAAACAGAACCACTGTGCAGCACTCGGACGTCACGTAATCATCATTATCGTATACGATACGACGATAAAATTGTCGGAATGGTTTTGCACGGTGACTACCGGAATTGAAAGCAACGAGTATCGACGAGAATCCGTTGGAAGAGCGTGTCGCTTAATTAGAAACTGTATCGCAGCGAGTAACGCGACGGGAAGGGACACGAATGGTTGAAAGCCGTCCGCCAAACGTATTTATACATTTAATAGGAGTCTGACCGGTGGTCTCCGCCTTAATTCAAACTAATTTACATTTCACATGCTCGCAAGAGCGAAGCGCCGTTTAGCGCCCCCATTTATCACGGGGGTTGAATTTAATTTTAGCCTGGCGGAGTGAAGTGCCGCCTATATTCTTACAAATGCCATCGACCCCGCCACAGTGGTGTCTTTTCGACAACAGTTGAGAACAGCTGTGCTTTTTCCGCCCGGATATGTATAGTAGAGATTGCAAACTTACATCATCAGTGTCTCGAGAAATCGACGATATTTGGATTCTTCGCAATTTCGTAACAAGAAATCGTACAGCAATTCGAGGTCACTTCAAAGCGCGAAGCTTCCACTTTCACAATTTTAAATTCACTTTTCACAAAATGTAATAAAGATAACGCTGCAAATTAAATGAAAAATATTTCTCGTGACTGAATCCACCGCGAATTTGAAGATCGAAGTCTCGTTTTTCTAATTTTCTAAAACTCGTGTGATTTCTTTTTTCGCCAAGTTATTGAACAACAGACGGAAAAATCGAAGAAATTTTAAAATTTCAGTAACATCTCCCTCAAGCTTTCTTGATTAATCGGCGGCTCAATTGATAACAAGTTTTACCCGTATAGTAATTCTAATTTTTTTAATCTATGCTCCTTCGTACCAGCCTCATATTAAATTCTTTAAAACGATAAATTAGTACTGCAATTTATATTTCGTAAATCTACGTATTTTCAATTCAATCGGTACTACACATCCTTCAGCACATATTCGTTTTATTCTGATAGGACATTGCATTTCGCGTCGTCATCTTGTCGGAGAATTTTATATAAAATAAAATTAAATTGATAAACGTTTTAATCCGAACTATAGTACCCATCCACAATACCACCGATTCTTTGAAATGACGATGTCGAACAGTTTGTGAAAACGATTTACGGAATCTCGTTTCCCCTCTTTTTTTTTTTTTTTTTTTTTTTTTCTTTAGATTTAAAAATTCCTTTGCCAAGTGAACTTTTACTTACAGAACAGATTTCGTTCTATATATTCGCCAGAATGGTATATTTGCAAGGCAGGAAAGTATCGTTGAAACCAACGAAAACCGATGGAAAGGGGAGGACGCGTTTAAATGCAAACGGCAACGTTGGACGTCCCGTTGAAACATTGAGACACCGTTTGATTAACATTTTCATCGCATCCCGAAAGTTTCGAGTTCTTAGAAAATTCGAAATTACAAATTTTCATTAAAAACTTTCGACGCCGATTTGCATAACTGTACCGTTCCGCTGCCTCATGTACCGTACCGCCGACGCGAGATTAAACTTCATTGTATCTCCCGATCCACTTTCCTTGACATTTATGTGTGTAATAGATTTAATCACGCGCACACCTATTCATTAAATCATTCCGTACGTAATCTGGCCGTTGGTTTTTACATACTAGACAAAAATTAAAAAAAAATCACCCGTTAACAATCTATGCTTCATTATTATTTATATAAGAAAAGTTATTATAATTAGTTAGCAACATTATACATATACATTATGAATGACATTATATCAACTGTCGTATGTTAATTATATTACATATTATTAACTGCAATATTATATATTAATATAATATTAATATTATTACATATTATAATATAAATGGTATTATTATTATTATTAACTATGGTAATTACAATCGAATCGATTTAAGATCATTAATAAATTATAAACATATATCAATATAAATACATATTACGTTAGCAAGGTATGTTGTAATTAATGAATTAAGAAGTATTAATAAATTATACTAGCAGTGTAATATATTATAACAGTAACTGAATATAGTTACTATACATATATCTGTGTATTTATATTTACATACACGGTTATTATTAATGGAAATTAATTATAAGTATCATTTCGTATATATCCTTTCAGCAATCCGTACTTCTCATTGCCTTTTTTCATTACGTTCTCTATTCGAACTTTCCAAAACTCCGAGAAAGATTGAAACTTTTACATGTTACAACTGACTGTTAGAATCATACAGCAATAAACATGGACTCATTTTAGATCTTGAAAATCATTTTATTTTAAAATGTTTTTATATCACGTGGCAGACCAGTAAGTGGAGATGCTTCTCTTCTCGAAAATTCTATAAATTGTCGTCGTATGTAAAAACATTGAAAAATTGTGAAAAATTCATGACTGAATCAACAGAAGAGGTTCTTCCCCTTGGAAACGATTTCTGTTTTCGCCAATGTTTCGAGAATGTTACCATTTCTTGAATTTTTGTCTTCTAAGCCTAACGTCTATTCAAAGTTCAATAAAATGGCAAAAGAAAAGAATCGTACATCAAGTTTTACGAGGCTTCAATCTTCGAGAGATTCAGTTCTGAAAAAAATTCAATATTTCTACACGCTATGGCAATTTATAACATTTTCGAGAAGAAGAGTGTCTTGAAATAAAACGAACACTGCGAACGTGAGAGTAGAGAAAATGGTAACAATTTCAACATCCGGTGTCCGAATATCACAGTGTTCGAATATTAATGGGCGTGCTCGTTTCCCATTCGGTATTAAACTATCAGATTTTTGAAAGTTTCATCGAGCACTCTGGAAAGGTGTAAATGATTCACGACCCTGGAAAGAAATAGCACGCGTTAAACTTATCGACTGTTGCAACGTTCTCGAAAGGCCAAGTCAACAATACGAGACATTGTTACGAAATACAATCGCTTCCTAGTTGCTTATCTACAGTTGCCAAAGCGCGACATTGAAAGGCAAATTTTCCAAGATTCACGTAACGTAATTTATGATCGAATCATTGGAGTAGATAAAACGCAAATAGGCATTTAATTTCTAAATTAAAAGTCCCGCCGTGTTTTACAGTACAGTACAGTGCAACGGGACATAACGAGAGCTAATCGACGACACCGAGATAAATAGACCGGACGAAACGAAATAATTTCGATTCGGGGTGTCCCGTTGCGCGCGACTTCGTCCGAAAAACTCGCTCGGATGTTGGTAATTTCGTCGAGCGTTCGACCAAAATGTAAATTTTATGCTGCTATTAAAATCGATCGCATCGTTCAGCGTGGCTCACCTGTCCGTCGTTCGTTCCACGTGCTACCTTGGCGAAACATCTCTGTCTCGAGCACGATGTTCTTTGTTTTAAACTTTGGACAGTTAGATATATATGTAACGTATATGCAAAAGATTAGCCATTTTTCTTTTGTTTCGTTTAACATGTTAATTGCCGCGATAAGTAATTGATAATTCTTTACCCAGAAATTAAGATAATGATTAATGTCATCAGCGTAAATAACGGTAATAATAGATAATACACTACAGGCTTAATAAGACAGGCTTCCCTTTCTGTTTTCTTCTTTTTTCTCTTTCTTTTCTTACAATATTCTATTTAACACAGCGTTTCTTACAAATATTTTCGATGAATAATATCGACAGCAAAATTTAATGAAATAATGTGTAAAAAAATGAAAAACGTTGTAACGCACTATTTTATAAAAATATTGAATATTTCATGTACAGAATATTTTATCTACAGATAAAACGCGTACATAAATCTCGCGTGACAATCAACATGTCGATTAATTTTGCTAAATTTTGAGATAAGTGAACAGAATTTAAAAAAAAAAAAAAAAACTTAGCCTAAGCATAAATTCATTTTATTTCCACTACTAAATATTATAACAAGTATACTTTACTTTGCATATTTCATATATCATGACAACTTAAATTACTTACAAATACATAATGATCCGCGATCATTATAACTATTTATATACCAATATTTCACATATTTCAGACATTTCACAATGTGTTAAGACCGAAATCGAAGTAAGAAAAAATAATAATGTTCGTTAAAAAAAAAGAAAGAAAAAGGAAACTGTACGAAGCAAAATACTGCAGCGCGTAAAATGGCAATTCTCCATTTATTTTGAAACAAAATATTTTAAATTTTTATTTAGCTGTTCAGTAATCGCGTAACAATTTCTTTTTTTTTGGCAATTTTTGTTGTCGTTGAAATGAAAACAGCAACAGATTAAATTTTTAATTTGCCAGCAATTCATACATACCCAATATAGGTACATGTTTTTGATAAAAGGGCCACGCAGTAAGTTAATTAACTTATTAACCAGAATTAGACCATTTTTAAAAATGTCTATCAATGGCGAAGGTACAATTTATTTTACGAAAGAACGAAAATACAAACAGTGCAGTGAAACAATTAAAATTTATTTTGATTGTACTTGCAATGATAGTGGGAACATGTTTCGTACACTTTGTACAAAATGTAGAAAACATCGTTATCTTCTGAGAATATGTAGATCTAGCTAGAATAAATAAATTAGCGACTATGAAACGTTCTTTTCGCTTTTAAACATTGCAAATGTTGGAAATTTTTGCAGAACGTCATCTCGATACGATCATCTCGATTATATATATATGTATATATTTATATACACAAAACAAAAAAAGTATAAAGCACGGGAAAAACGAAAATACATTCGGTGTTCACCGCATTGTTATTTTTTCGTACAAAAAAGATTCTCGTCAATGTAACGCATTGTTCCCTCTTTCGAGAAAATCGTTAAAATCGCGTCTGAAACAAAAACACCGCGCATTCTCTTCTTACCCGAAGTTTGTTACCGGTTGACTTTCACGAAACAGAAACAATTAACTTCGTCAAAACTGACTGAATGCCGGGCACGCTGCATAGCAATGAATTTTACAAGCAAGACCTCGCTTTTTGTACATTTTTCTTCAATCGACGTACGACGCTTTCAAACAAATCGCGAGCAAAATTAATGTTTTCAAATATGTACGATAAACTGTTGGAACGTGTTTGTAACAGAATGGCAAGTTGGACGAGAAATGAGTCAATTTTTCCAATAGTCTTTCATCGCAATTAACGATCGTTGGACCGTGGGTTTTTGTGCAGTTTGTGAGATTAACGATTAAAGTAGTTTAAGTGGTCTAATTTCTTTTTACTATATATACCAAATATTTTACATTTTGTTGTGTCTCGTACGTATTATTCTCTGCAATCTCCCACAAATGCGTAAAAATATGCGCAACTATTGCAACTGACGCGTCACGAAGAAATACACAACTGTTTCGTAGCAGAATTAACTTTGAAAGATCTTTCGTTGGAAATGCGCGAGGAATCAAACGTTCTGTTATTCTTTCGTCGACGCCAGTAGATATTACAGTAGGAGCTCGGTCAATCGGTTCGAGTCGGGGAACAAACAGCCTGAATAAATCGAGATCCAGAGGGTAATCGAGAAACCCGGGGGAAAATAAGCGAACATGTGCTTTCTGTACGTAAAACGAGCTCTTTACTTTCCGTGGATGTATTATTCTTCGATTTTGGTCACAAGTACTTTTTGAGTTGTATCGCTTAATAATGTAAGGACAACAATAATTGTCGAGCTCTGACATCGATTTGTGCAACTGAACGAAAACATTTGAACAGGCGCGAGTCACAAGATGCAAACTTTTGTTTGACAACCGTGAACTGATTAATCAGAGTAATATCGTACGTTGAAATTTAATTAATTTTGATCTTATCAATATTGATCAATCGTATATATACAGGTGTGTTATTTCAGTTCATTCAAAATAAAATTTGTTCCATTTCAAGGGGATCGTCTTGCGATGATCCCCCAAGATCAGGACCCAGACACGTCAACAACAATAAAAGGAATCAAATAAGCATAATAACGATAATATACATCGAATTGCGTCATCGAAAGTTTTCGAACAGCGGCAAAACAAAATGCTATGTCACTAATGTTTGCTTGAGTCATGATGCTCGAGTCATAATGTGCAACGTTAAGACTAATAAGATAGCCTACTGTTTAATGGATATTTTTAAAGATAAGTGCAATGGAAGGAGTTTCAAACTTTAAATTTCTTACAATTGAATTTCCCATCAAAATTCAAACTTTTGTTTAAAATGTATAGATAAACTATCTATTATAATTTAGCAGATAAACTGCAATTGTGTGTGTTAGAAAATAAAAGAAACAAAGAGAATAATTTAGTTGAATATTTTATATATGTCAAGCATTGTAATACTAAATTCTTTTAGAAACTTGAGCGAAAATGAGGATAACAAACATTATGGAAAATAAATTCTTTGAAAAGTGACTGTCTGATAAATTGAATTTCATCCTCTATAAACGAAAATCTGCGCATTTATTACAAATTTATAATTCACATTTATTAATTCGTGTGTCTTTATGTTAATCTCAACCAGTATGCTGCCAAATTAATTAACGTGAGAGAAAAAAATGTAATTTGTCGTTTATTATTAAATCAATATCTTATCAGTATCTTATTAATTTATTTTATTTATTCAAATTTTATCTCAAGTGTTTCGAGAGGAAAGAAAAGCATCAAAAACATGGAATACCGTCTGAAATATCAGAGAATGAGTTTTGTGATTCATACATTTTTGCTTATTATCGTCCATTGTGATATGGCATACGTCACACGCATAATTTTGGAAACTTTATATATGTATCTAAGAATATTGCAGAGTAAATGACATTGCTTGTAAATACCGAATCTATAAGCCTTTTGTTAAATATATTTTTACACACAATTCTTTAACCTTTTAAAATTAGGAGAAATATTTCTTTCCAGGCAGAATGAAGAACTTTCGTTTTGCATGCTTGTTACTACAAGTCTCTGACATTTAGTGGAAACATGCATAATTGACAAAGAAACAATACATTTTCCGCTTAAATGCTTTTATTATAAATATGAAAATCAAATTATAACATCATCTTTGGTTGTATTTAAACTCGTGTGTGTAATTTTCGTCGGAAATATTATTATTGTATATAAACAAAATTTGATTGTTATTATTGATCCGAAATTTCATATATAATTAACATTAATTGGTGTTGGGAGATGAATAAATGATAATGGAATTTTAAATATTTTAAACATTTTTATAAATTATTATTTTAAATTTTTTCATTGCAATAATTTATTTCGTAAAGATTTTCTTTTGGCGTAACAAATTTTTGATGAAATGAAACACACGAGCTGAAAGTAGCAACTCCTGGTAAAGTGAACATGCAGGCTCGAGTAGACAATGTGTACGAATACGTGTACGTATTATACATCCTTCACGCAGCACACGTGTTTAGTCTAGCGGTACCCTCTGGTTGGAAAGATCGCAAATATATCGCATGCCATAAATAATACTTCTTGCCCCACCACCGAAATTATTTTTGGAATATATAAGGAACTCTTAGTGCCGATCTTGAATTCAGTATTTGTTGCACTGATCCCACGTGAGGGTTTAAATCGTTCATGCGGTAAGTTTTTGAAGTGCATCCACACGTCAATCGCTGCTCGCGTGAAGTCTCAAAAATTCGTCAGAGCCACGTAATAATAACTATCGTTGGGTATAAAGAACTGAAATTGCTCGGTCAGTGCCAATCTTGAATACGTTGCAGTGACAATACTTTGCAAGAATTCAAATATTTTATTCGATAGATGTTTAGAGGACGTTCGTGTGTCACCGTGTGAACTTGCAAGGTCGATATTGCATATATTTATATCTTATTATAATATCATGAATTATAAATGTTATCACGAATTACTGTAATTTATATTGTTACGAAAATGTTTTGTTATATTTAGTTCAGCATATTTCACTGACATTTTTCAAACCGTGTAAATTTTTGAGATCAGGCAACAATTGCTGACACGCTGTGTCGATTCTTATTTTTATTATACATTTTCATTTTTGTTATCCGTGAACTCGAGATCATGCTTCTATCTCTGACTTATTTTAAAGTAATATTTTCCTATGATTGTCAACTTTGAACGACTCCTATCTATTCGATATATATATATATATATATATATATATATATATCACAATTCAACCAAAGAATATTTATTAATTAAGTATAATTATTTTATCATACATTCTCGTTAAAAGGAACTTCAAAATTTGTATTGTAAATTAACATCAATCGTGCAAAGTCGAAAATTAGAGGGATATTTCTGTGACACACTGTATAAAACAATCTAACTATACCTAATTTATAATTCGTAACATAACTATATTTATTAATATAATTATTGATCAAACACTTTAACATTAAAACTGTCAATGACTAAAGCATAGGACTTGCATCAGGTAAATTAAATTTACTTTAATCAAATTAAGTAAAATCAAGTTAAAATAAAATTAACTGCAAGGAATAGGGAAAATATAATGAAAACATACATTTAAAATAAAAAATCGTTCGAAACTAATTAGCCCTCAGTTGGCAATAAATTGCAGCTTTAAAAAACTACGAAAAAAATGTTTTGAATAAAAAACGAAGATAGCTTTGACTTTTTCCAAAGAGCACTATATCTTTTTGACTTTTTTTTGTATCACCGTAGTCGATGTCGTGGAAAAATATACAAGTACGCTGTACTATGTGTTTGCGATGAAGGAAAATGTGAAACACATACGCGATGACATAAGTGAAATGTTATTCATAATCAGTGTGTGCACGAAAGTGTATTTGCATGCTCGAAATTATTATATTAATATAATCAATAAGTGATTAGCGGCGAGCAGGAGATTAATACAATTAAAAGATATTGACAACAACGTCATAGCTATATTTGTCAATTGTTTTTCCTTTTTTCTTTTTTCTTTCACTGCGTCACTGTGATAATTGATTATCATCTCGTATTCCAATATGTCATCACTGATATCGATTTTATGTAACACCAGTATCGTATAACGATTAATTATCGTACCACATCCCTGTGTGTATTACCGATTAATCGATATACCGATATCGATTTTGTGTAACACCAATAAGAAGAAAAAATATAACAGTTATTAATGACAAATATTTATAGTCTATTAGCAAAGAACAAAACATGAAAAATGATATCTTATAAATATTAGCATGCGAGTATTTGTTCTTTTCAATAACTATTCTGTTTTTGTGACAATAGTTGCGTTTTTTTTTTTTTTTTCTTAGACAAATTATTTTATTCGTTGTACGAAACTTTATCTATTTTTAGTATTAATTATTTATACTAGGTACCGTGATCACCAGATTACCAATGCCACCACTTAACTACATGAATATTACAGATCATAGATATATATGTACTTGTTAATTGTCAAGGTCTTTGTGCGATCTTTGACAGGCGTAAGTGACCTGCAAAGACGAATAAGTTAAATTTGCATTTTTACTTATCGCGGAACGACGATAATTACGATGCAACAAAGTACTTTTTACAATTCTTTGTGCCGCCTTTAACGCGTATTAATATATTTTACTTACGAATCATTATAATTTAATCTTAATGGATTTATACACTTCGTACGATCTTTTACGAAAATTTTTTTACCAGTTTAGAACGAACTTGCAATTCAGAAGTGAAAATATACAACTTATTCCTATTTTTTATTGAATGTACGTTTATAATAAATATTTCGTAACTTTTATGTACATTCTCAAATTTTATCAATATAATTATAATAGTCGTTTCTCATATTAAAATGTTAATGAAACGACAAGAAATTTCATACATGTAACGTATGTACGTACGAAAATGTTCGAATACGTTCGTGAGTCATTTTAATGTTTCATTTACTATGCTGCAGTGAGACACGATTGTGACGATTGTATCGATCAAGTTTTGAAGAAATGTATTTAAACAGCCATTATTATATCAGCATATTCGGTATGTAGGATTATCTTCAACACTTGTTGTACATTCTCAAAATAAATACATACTGATTTTCTGGATTTTCAAATCGATTCCAAATTTTATCGACGTAATCGTCAACTAGAAGTTTAATTTTTGAGTTCGTACTTCCGAGACTACAGTTGAAACGAAAAGTTAGAACCTCGGTAGAGAGTTGTTCTACGTGTATCAAAATATACAAAAAAAAGAAAAAGAAAACATTGCACTTTGAATATTTTACGAATTCTTGCGTAAGTTCGTAATTTGAAAATAATCGTTTGTTATTATACTGCTTTCGTAGTGTTGTTGAAAATGTCTTGTATTAATACACACAATGTGCACGATGCATAATGCGCATCGATAAAATATTACGAGTAATATATACGAATATTACGAGTAATATTCGAAAACTTCCGTAAACAATTTAACTGCACCTGAGGTATGACAATTGTAATTGTCAAATGTTACGAAATTTACAGAAATATCGTGCAGGAGTCAGTTGCAACCGGCAAGCTACATGGTTCGTGAAAACAAAAAAACAAACAAAAAGTAATGTGAAAGTACTCGTAGAGATGGCTCGTAGATGCAACGGAAATGAGAAAGCAACAACGCGTCGCGACGTGCAAAGCAACACTACTTTGGAATAGGTGGGAGAGCTGATGTATTATAGTTTTATTGTACCGTTGGGTCTTGTCCGCCTCGTTCGAATTCGCATGTTACCTAACACACACACACCTGATTTCAACCAACAACGACACGAGGCGCGCGAAATCGAGATCGAGACGAAGAGAGTCAGTCTGAAAAAATATCCTTCTCGGTGATTAAACAGTTGCGAATTATTCAAGTTTCCAATAATAATATCCTCGTTTAATATCACGATCTCTATCTTAATTGACTCTCGAAAGAGATATTGTTGAATCGGTGAGGATTTATTTTGACGAGGATTTTCTTCGACGCATTTTCTGAGAATAATATGCGAAACTTACAAAAAGAATATTGAAAGATAGAAAATCTATTTCTTTTGAGTTCTAACATGACGATTTTTCAAAAATCTGTTTGACTGTGTGTCTGTTATATGTCAATGATGATGTTTTAATGAGAAAAATAGTGAGAACAATCATAATAAAAAATAAAATAATATATTAATCTGTATGATACATTAAAGAGTGGTAAATAGTCAAAAATAGATGTATATTATATATTATTATACATATTTATAATAATATATAATATATATGTACAACCAAAGATTCAAATACATATCAAAAATGTAAGATTTTTCAGTAAAATCGGTCTTTTTAGTTTCTTGATGAAGGAAAGAAAAGACAGAAGTCGCATTCTTTCAAAGAGGTAATGTATATTACGTTTTCTGTTTCAAGGATTATCGATGAAGATGTGGAGCAAATACTGGGCAGTAGTTATGCTCGTGACGTTCGTCATCGCTGGTAAGAATAGACCACCTATGTACTTGATAAATTTTACTAATGACATTCAAAACTGACAAAAACTGAACTGCATCGGACGCATCAGAAAATTAAAACCATTTGTGAAAGTATTCTATTACTTACAAAAACTTTCTCTCAATTATCGATTCGATACTATAATAACAAGGCTTAGTAGTATTATTAATATTATAAATAATAATACTTATTATACGCTTGAGATGGCTGTTCTATACTAATTTTATATAACGAATATCTTATAACTTTTTTTTTATATGCCGAAATTTTCAGATTGTTTTCAAATTTTAGCAATATAAACATAATAGTTGTCTCTCATGACAATGTTATTGAAATTTTAAAATACTCTGTATAATACGTATAATAATGCGCGTTCAAACATTTTCGTGAGTCACTGTAAATCAGTAGCATCTTCTGATTCTTATTAAAATTTTGAATAATAAAATTTGAATCGTGATACAATCGGCTAGATAGATGCAAAAATAAGTCGAATAATCGACCGCAAATTATGAAAGCGTAGAGCAAAATTTTAAAATAACAACAAACATCACAAACAAGCTATATGAATAGACATTGCATCTTATGGACTTTCGTGACCCGTGACCCGAAAAATCAACATATTAAAAAATCACTGACTTTTAGGGCAATCTACGTTTAAACAACGGTCCGCGAGCTAGGAAATACGCCAGCAATATGATTCTTGAGACGCATTATAGTGTCGTCAAACTTTCAATACTGAAATGTGAAGTTCGTCTGTGACTGTAGCAAGTAAAATGATACAAGCAAAATGTTTAATTGTACCTCCAGATTCCAAAACAAAATCTCAAATTTCAGCCAGAAAGACTATCTCGTTTTCAAGACGATCACGCTCTAATATTTTTCGAAATATTTTGAAATATCAGTTGGCTCTTGGATTTTGCTATGCCACCTTCTCGAACCTCATGCTCGTTAATAACGCAAAACAAATTAAAATTTCTTAGATATGTATTAGCGACTGGGTTATTACAAATGATTAATTAACAATTTTAAATATAATACTTGGAAATGCTACAGAAGAGAATTTATTATTTAATTGTTATAAATAAATTGTTCGATATATTAGGTAATGTTTAAACAGTTAGAATATTCAGAAATTAGAATGTTACAAGATGTGACGCCACAATGGCAAGGGGATCCTGAGACCCCCGAATCGTGGACCGAAGAAATACATTGTATGTGAAGGTATTCATGTACCTTCTCTGTGCAGATATGAAAAGTGAAAAATTGAAATTTGAAAAATCAGGTATAAGTACACCAAGACAATTCTTAACTAAACTTGACCAAATTCTACTTATTTTGAAAATGATGAAAATGTTTACTTCACAAGTTTCGAAAATGTTTTATAGAAAGCAGTATTCAATTTTCTGAAAAAAGTTCTAAACGAAAAAATACTAGTCTTTCGCTTCGATTTCGCAAGTAGAACTACCTCCTGGCCAATTGCAACACGATTTCACGAGCATCCTGTATGTCTTACGACAACCTTTAAAATCGCAAAGCAATTCTAAAATATGTAACAAAAGAAATGTTGTTAATCGCAGGCAATACGCAGGCAAATGACTGCGTGCCGCGGGAGTTTACATACGGCATCGTATGCGTTTGTAATGCAACGTATTGTGATGACACGCCGGATAACGACCCGAGAATCCCAGAAAAGGGCACCCTTTATTGGTACGTTTCGAGCAGAAGTGGACTGAGGCTGAACATGTCGCAGGCGCGTTTCAATTCCTGTAAAGCGTCATCCGACACACCCGTTCTAACCGTAGATCCATCGAAAAGATACCAAACGATCTTCGGTTTTGGTGGTGCTTTTACGGACTCGACGGGAATAAACATCAGGAATCTCAGTCAAGCTGCTCAGGACCAAATAATGCGGTAATTAAACATTAACGAGAAGAAAAATTTTATAAAACATTTGCTAATTATAGTCTGTAATATTACATGGGTAGATTGCCGATTTTTAATGCAAATTTAATTTTCGAAAAAAATTTTACGTGTTGTAAATATCATAAAAAGGATCTTGAAAATTATTCGCCGTAGTATATCCTGGTACTCCACAGTATTTCATATTTTGTTTTTTCATTGTATTATATATACCCTGTGGAATTTTACATACATAAAAATTCGTTTGTGAAACAAATGTAAAAATGTGAATTACCAACAAATTGCAAATTATAAAATATCTGCGAAAGATTCTAGAAAGTAAGAAAAAGAACAATGCATAAATTTAATTTATTTCTAATTTTCAAGCAAATTAATAGCAGTAGTGCTATGTAATTCCCCCATTCTGTATGTAATTCCCCGGAAAATAACATAACCACGATTTAATTATACACGTATAACTATAAGTGTGCTTAATTGATTATAGGACGTACTATGGTAAAAACGGAAGTAGGTACTCGTTAGGTCGTATACCAATCGGTGGAACCGATTTCTCTACGAGGCCTTACACATACGATGACTCTCCCGGCGACGTGTCATTGCAATATTTCAGTCTCGCTCCAGAGGATTACAATTATAAAATACCATTTATAAGGAGAGCCATTGAATTAAACCCTGACGTGAAATTCTTCAGTTCTGCGTGGACAGCTCCAGCATGGATGAAAACTAATGACCAAATCAATGGATTACTTGGTAAGTGTAATGATGCAACTTATATCAAACACTGTTACGAAACTGTACATCACTTACATGCAGTAAATAGATCTGTGAAAATATGCTTTTTGCAAACGAAATACAATTGAGTAACGAAAGTGACGAAAGTGACAATGTGCTGTGTTTTTAGTTTCCATATATTTTTATATCCACGTTCTCTTCAATTCCGCACTCTTACACCATAGATGGATTTATACGAACCATTTATAATATAATATATACCGTAATACTAATTTACAATTGATGTTTAGGCTTCCTGGAAAAAAGATATTACGGGACTTATGCCGATTACTTGATCAAATTCCTGAAAGAATATAAAAAGCATGGCATCGATATGTGGGGGATTTCAACAGGAAATGAGCCAATAAATGCATTTGTGCCTTTCGATAGACTTAACGTTATGGGATGGACACCGCATACTGTTTCCGAATGGGTCGCTGATTATGCCGGTCCGATGTTAGAAAACTCCGAATTTAACGGGATAAAAATCCTCGTTCTGGACGATCAACGGTTCGAATTACCTTGGGTCGATGAGTTAGTTTTTCGAAATGCGAAAGCGAAACACTACATTAGTGGCACAGCTGTACATTGGTACTTTGATCGATTCTTCCCACCAACGATATTAGATGAGACGCACAATCTTTCCCCAGATAAATTCATTCTCATGACTGAGGCGTGTACAGGTGAGCTATTTATAAATAAGTATTACTATCTTCGAATTGCGACAATAGCTTATGGAATATACATTAGATCGTAATAAATTCATTCGTCCCTTGCTGGATATTTATAGAAAATTGAACAATATATATATATATACACATGTATAATATCTATGTAATTGCAAATAGGAAGAGGACGACCGAAATATTCTCCTGAATGAACTTCGTATCATTTGTTTTGTTAATTCTAAATTGTTGCCGCGGCAGCATTTTTTAATGAAAATACCATGGAATCTCATATTGTGCACTGTTACTCTGCATTGTTATTAAAAACTTGGGTTGCGTATACACAGGTGTCACTTCTCAGGAAAATTTAAAGGTTGCCTTAGGTTCGTGGGAAAGAGGGCAGGAATACGTTTTAAGTATAATAGAGGTAAGGTAAAGGATTATTTTAACTGCATATGAAATGTGCAATCTCTTATTTTTCCCACACACAAACTTATTTTTGCACTGTGTTCCATCTCAAGTACATGAACCATTGGGGAATCGGATGGATAGATTGGAATTTAGTTTTGGACAAGAAGGGTGGACCAAATTGGATTCGTAATAACGTCGATTCGCCCATCATTGTGAATCCAGAGACTGATGAATTTTTCAAACAGCCGATGTACTATGCCCTTAAACACTTCAGCAGGTTTGTCGAAAGGGGCTCCGTTAGAATAGATCTTAACAACAATCTTTCTAACGTAGAATCTACAGCCTTTGTAACTCCATCGAATGAGGTCGTGGTTGTTTTGTATAACAGGTAAGTTTGTTTCACAATTAACAATAAAATAACTGTGAAGTCCAGCGCAACATGGAGTTAGACCTTGAAACTGCTTAACTGAAATTGGTATTTCTTTTATTTAACCTTAAGCGTTATCTGGAAAAATGGCTAATTTGTGCTTCCACCTTATGCTCAGATGGAAAAGTTAGATCAAAACAGACGCGTTGCAAAAACTGTTCGTGTTAAAAAATACATATTTTACGTATTTTTAAGCATTTCACCTAACAACTCACGTTTTTGCACATTTTATTTGACTTGAAAGTAAATTTCAAACAGAATTCGTTCATGTGCTTATTTAAAGGTTTAAGATTTTTCCTTCTTTCTTCATGATGCTCAGATATTCATATTTTGCGAAAATCCGTGTGTGTGTAATCAGGAACAAAGCATGGCATAGAAATTGTAACACATATCATTCACATGCACGTTCATAGTCTGCCCACAAATTTTGCACATTTAATCATAAATTAGGAGACAATAATTATACACCACGAGTTATAATCGTCAATATTTTGTGAATTAACTCCATTTTGTACTGGACTCTTCAATTGATTAATTTCCTTAGTTTCCAACATTGTTGCCATTAAGATTAAGCTTGGCTTTTCCACTGATTATTAAACATTTACTCACGAAATTTATTTTACTTTGCAGAAGTAACAATGAAAAAGATGTTGTTCTCAAAGATCCAAACAACGGTTCTGTTTGCCTAAAATTACTTCCATACTCCATAAACACCATAATTTACGCACAGTGAAATTTGCAATTTGCGTGGAGTAAATATTATTCTATTAATATATCCCAATATATCGTAATTATAAAGTATTTTAACCATACAGTAATGTATAAATGTATAAATGTATAATAAGAAATGCATATAAAATACAAATATAAATAAAATTGGTGAATCTTCGATTTTATTTTAAACAAATAATTGATATATATAAGTCAATACTAACTACTCTACTAACGAGCAGTTATTTCTGATAAATTTTTGCATGCTAATTACGAAATCCATTTCTTTTCATCGTCCTTAACTTTTGAAAAATTTAATTTAAAGAAACAGACAAATTTCAAACTTCAAATTCATTTTGTATGTTCCGACATGAAATGTAAATTAAAGAAAGATATGAAAGAAAGAATAGCATTTTTTTCATTCAAGGCTTCATTTTTGAGGAAATCAAGTTTCGAAAGGACATTTCTGAGAGAACATCAACGAGACTGAAATCCTAGATTTCATGTTGAACACTATTTAATCATTTTTATATTCAATAAAATTATGGAAATTTACGAAAATTTCAGAATATATAACTTTTCGTTTAATATCGTTAATTGATCAAAAGAACATTGTTTCTAAAGTTTTCGAATTTTTCGCTATATGGTTCTCTCAACTCAACACCTTTACTTTCAACACGACTTTGATTAATAGCATTGCACATATGTGCGTTTCTGTTATCTACGTGTGACTAGTACAACTAAAAATTATCAGTGAGCATGTAAATATGCCTTGTTTTGTTTCCCATTGTAATTTATAAACATAACAAATAGAATATAAATAAAATTCTCATTATAGTGGTTCAGAAAAATATTTGCCATCTTTTTGCAATTTTTAGAAAAATAAATTATATATTAGCAAAATATACTTCCATAAATAGTTTATTCTATACAATGAAACGTATACAGGTTGCATATATATATTTATGTATATATTTACAGATTTTATTCCTTTTCTCAAATGATCGCAAGTAGCAAAAGTAAACGCATTAATACAAATAGAGATTATCCAGAGCAGTAAGGATGTACAGTTAAACAAAAAATTTATGAAGGAGTTATCTAAGAGAAAGTTCTTTCTCTTACAAAAAGTATGATCAAAGACTGAAATCCTTGATTTCATGATGAACTATCGTAGCTGCTAGATGTATTGTAATTCCAAATGCTGACGACTATCTGCGCACCATGTATACACTTTCGGCTTGTCCAGCGGGAACATTTCCGCGTCGAGCACCCTCGTAGAGAAAAGATTAATAATGGAATAATTCCAATTAATATTTCAAATTTTATTTATAATCATAATTTATAGTAAAATTCTTAAACACAGAACAAAGTACACTTTTTTTATTTCTATGAAATTCAATGCCAATTTATGTTTAACTTTTTATATTTGAAATAAATTTCCCTAATGACAGCACTAGTTGAAACATTAATTGCTAAGTGATAAACGTTTTTTTTTTCCTGTGGAATAACAAATAGCTTGTTTCAGAAAGCAACCTGACTATTCCAAGGATATACTATTCTGTACTTTTGTACATTTTATATGTTACACTACTATGCCTATATGCACCATAGTACACCCAGTATGCCTCATAATAAATAATATGCATACTTAAATCTTAAAAAGAATTTTAGATTTAATATATGTATTATATAACGTCTCATCAATTTCTTGTTCTTCTCGTTTCTACAAGTTAATCAATTAGACAAATGATCCGTCTCTAATTTACATAACACACGTACAAACAATATATCAAGTATGAACGACATACGTGATAATAGAATGGCATGCAACTACTATATATAAACCACAGGTCAATTTTCTGCTATCTGTATACCTGCCTGTAGTTCAGTTTTCACTGATCAACATGGAATACACGTGGAAGGCTCTCCTATTATTTACCTTTCTTTTCAACAACGGTACGTAAAATCCTTTCTGGAAATATTTTCGTGGACCATAGGTATCGCAAATGCCTGTCTACCATATTACGTAGAAATCTTAATTAAATGCGTTTGTAACGTAACCTATTACGATGGAGAACAGACCGGAAGTTCTGAAATTAGATAAGTCTCACTAGTATCAGTCGAACAGAGACGGTCTGAAATTGAAATAGTCAGAAGTGGACTTCAATCAAAATAATCAAGATTACGTACATGTCGATGTAAACGTGGCCATTAATGACAAAAACAAATAGAAAACGATTTCTGGATTTAGTACCAAGGATTTCGATTCGAGTCCAACCATTCAGCAACAAATCATTAATATCTGCAGCATATGCTCAATATTACTACGATAATTTTGATCTTACGGATATTATTCCGTTTAGCAAAAGTTGCCTCAAACAACTCCAAATCCAAATATAACAAGTGGAATAGCCGATGGTATTTCTTCTAAACGTAAAAATAACGAATCTGTTCTATTAGTTTAAACAAAAATGTCACATAAATCTATATAATTGGAAACATTATGAAGAGTTAAGACAAAAAATGAATGTATAGATTTCTTGTTACATCTCTTTGACCAATGCTTACACGTTTTTTTATTACCCTGACATATAAAATACAACGGCAAGACATGAACGAAAAAAAACTGACACATGTTTTACAATAATAACTTTGAATAGTTTATAGAACATATTACCATCTAAGAAAAAGAAATAGATAACAACATGGTCGCAGACCTATTGGTTCCTCTGAAAGACCATCCCGTCTTCAAGACATTCGCGATAAAATGTATTACGGAAGTTTGAAATATCAGGAGCACAGCTGGTTCCACGATTCTGGAGTGCCACCTCCACGGACCTAATGTTCTCCTGATACGAAATCTAAAATTTCAGACACAAAGGCCGTCCGGTTCGTCAGATATTCGCCGCAAAACGTTTCATGAAAATTTGAAATGTCAGGAGCACAGCTATTTCTACGATTCTGGCCTGTCGCCTCCTCGGTCCTCATGTTCTCCTGATACGAAATCTAGGGCTAAAGTATTGTAACTATGCTACACGTGTATGATACGTGTACTCATGGCAATTTTATTCGTTTTGAATTTCGAATAATGATTATCAACTATTAAATCCAGGTATCGCTACCAAAGGAACAACACCATGCGACCTACCGACCGTTGAATTCAGTATTACGATCCAAAAGTTTGCGTTACACTTGATTGTATCCCAGGTCTCTGAACATTTTAAACATCTCAAACATTCTCAAGTTCTCTTCAGCGTTTGCACACAGTCCGCATATTCTCTTTAACTCAGTTTTATCACTTTCAATACTTTCAATACTTTACTTTTAAATAATAGATGAAGTTTATGGAATTAGAGTATTCAGAAGTATTATTTAAGTATTTAGTCCATGCGTGCTTGCGAAATTTCGATTTGTATCAAGCTCTTGTTTCCGTATCGATCAAAATTGACGTGAATTTTTGATTTTTAATAACGCGAAACAATTAATTAAAATTTCTTAGATGTGTATTAGTAACTGGATTACAAGAAATGATTAATTAAGAATTTGAAATATAATACTTGGAAATGTTACAGAAGAGAATTTATTGTTAAATTGTTACAAATAAAGTGTCAGATATATTAGGTAATGTTTAAGCAGTTAGGATAATCAGAAATTAGAATGTTACAACATGTGACACGGAAATGACCTGAGACCTCCGAATCGTGGACTGAAAAAAATACGTTGTATGTGAAGGTACTCATACTTCTCTGTACAGATATGAAAATTGATGCTTCATTCAAAAATTGAAATTTGGAAAATCAAGTACCAAGACAATTCTTAACTAAACTTGACCAAATTCTACTTATTTTGAAAATGATGAGAATGGTTTCTTCACAAATTTCGAAAATGTTCTATAGAAGGCAGTACTCAATTTTCTCAAGAAAATGAGAATCTAAATGAGAAAATACTAACCCTTCGTTTCGATTTCGCATAAAAGTGTCCAATTGCAACACGATTTCACGAGCATCCTGTATGTCGTACGACAACCTTTAAAATCGCAATTGTAAAATATTTAACAAAAGTAATGTTGTTAATCGCAGGCTATACGCACGCAAATGACTGCGTGCCGCGGAAATTTGCTACCGGCATCGTATGCGTTTGTAATGCAACGTATTGTGATGACACGCCGGATAACAACCCGAGAATCCCAGAAAAGGGCACCCTTTACTGGTACGTTTCGAGCAGAAGTGGACTGAGGCTGAACTTGTCACAGGCGCGTTTCAATTCCTGTAAAGCGTCATCCGACACACCCGTTCTAACCGTAGATCCATCGAAAAGATACCAAACGATCTTCGGTTTTGGTGGTGCTTTTACGGACTCGACGGGAATAAACATCAGGAGTCTCAGTCAAGCTGCTCGGGACCAAATAATGCGGTAATTAAACATTAACGAGAAGAAAAATTTTATAAAACATTTGCTAATTATAGTCTGTAATATTACATGGGTAGATTGACGATTTTTAATACAAATTTAATTTTCGAAAAAAAATTTTACGTGTTGTAAATATCATAAAAAGGATCTTGAAAATTATTCGCCGTAGTATATCCGTGGTACTCCACAGTATTTTATGTTTTTTCATTGTATTATATATACCCTGTGGAATTTTGCATGCATAAAAATTCGTTTGTGAAACAAATGTAAAAATGTGAATTACCAACAAATTGCAAATTATAAAATATCTGTGAAAGATCCTAGAAAGTAAGAAAAAAAACAATGCGTAAATCTAATTTATTTCTAATTTTCAAGCAAATTAATAGCAGTAGTGCTTTTTGCTGTGTAATTCCTCCATTCTGTATGTAATTCCCCGGAAAATAACATAACCACGATTTAATTATACACGTATAACTATAAGTGTGCTTAATCGATTATAGGACGTACTATGGTAAAAACGGAAGTAGGTACTCGTTAGGTCGTATACCAATCGGTGGAACCGATTTCTCTACGAGGCCTTACACATACGATGACTTTCCCGGCGACGTGTCATTGCAATATTTCAGTCTCGCTCCAGAGGATTACAATTATAAAATACCATTTATAAGGAGAGCCATTGAATTAAACCCTGACGTGAAATTCTTCAGTTCTGCGTGGACAGCTCCAGCATGGATGAAAACTAATGACCGAATCAATGGATTATTTGGTAAGTGTAATGATGCAACTTATATCGAACACTGTTACGAAATTGTACATCGCCTACATGCAGTAAATAGATCTGTGAAAATATACTTTTTGCAAACGAAACCACGGTGATCCTCTTGCATTATAATCGATTTTTTCATATTTTTACAAATACAATTGAGTGACAAAGTGCTGTGTTTTTAGTTTCCATATATTTTTATATACACGTTCTCCTCACTTCTGCACTCTTACACCACAGATGGATTTGTACGAACCATTTATAATATAACATATACCGTAATACTAATTTAAAATTGATGTTTAGGCTTCCTGGAAAAAAGATATTACGGGACTTATGTCGATTACTTGATCAAATTCCTGAAAGAATATAAAAAGCATGGTATCGATATATGGGGGATTTCAACAGGAAATGAGCCAATAAATGCATTTGTGCCTTTCGACAGGCTTAACAATATGGGATGGACACCGAGTACTGTTTCCGAATGGGTCGCTGATTATGCCGGTCCGATGTTAGAAAACTCCGAATTCAACGGGACAAAAATTCTCCTTTTGGACGATCAAATTATCGAATTACCTTTGGTTCCAGAGTTAGTTTTTCGAAATCAGAAAGCGAAACACTACATTAGTGGCACAGCTGTACATTGGTACCTCGAGCGATTCTTTCCATCATCATTATTAGATGAGACGCACAATCTTTCCCCAGATAAATTCATTCTCATGACTGAGGCGTGTACAGGTGAGCTATTTATAAATAAGTATTACTATCGTCGCATTGTGACAATAACTTATAGAATATACATTAGATCGTAATAAAATTCGTTCGCCCTTTGCTGGATATTTATAAAATTGAACAATATATATATATATTGAATAAAGGAACGTATGGTATGGATAAATGTTGCTCATAATTGCACATGAAACGAACGATAGAAATATCTTCCTGAATGGTAAATTTCGTATCATTTGTTTTATTAGTTTTTTAATGAAAACTGTGGAGTCTCATTTTGTGCTTATTATATACATACTATTACTCTGTATTATTATCAAAAACTTACATACACTTACAGCTAGAAGTTAATATGTGTTTCACACGTAGGTGGATTTCTGAACATTCTAAAGGTTGCCTTAGGTTCGTGGGAAAGAGGGCAGGAATACGTTTTAAGTATAATAGAGGTAAGGTAAAGGATTATCTTAACTGCATATGAAATATGCTACCTCTTATTTTTTCCCCCACACAAAGTTATTTTTGCACTGTGTTCCATCTCAAGTATATGAACAATTGGGGAATCGGATGGATAGATTGGAATTTAGTTTTGAACAAGAAGGGTGGACCAAATTGGATTCGTAATAACGTCGATTCACCCATCATTGTGAATCCAGAGACCGATGAATTTTTCAAACAGCCAATGTACTATGCCCTTAAACACTTCAGCAGATTTGTCGAAAGGGGCTCTGTTAGAATAGGTCATAACATCAATCACTCTAATGTAAAATCTACAGCCTTTGTAACTCCATCGAATGAAGTCGTGGTTGTTTTATATAACAGGTAAGTTTGTTTTACAATAAAGAGTGAAATAACTGTGAAGTCCAGCGCAACATGGAGTTAGACCTTGAAACTGCTTAATTGAAATTGATATTTCTTTTATTTAAACTTAAGCGTTATCTGGAAAAATGGCTAATTTATGCTTCCATCTTATGCTCAGATGGAAAAGTTAGATCAAAACAGACGCGTTGCAAAAACTGTTCGTGTTAAAAAATACACATTTTACGTATTTTTAAGCATTTCACCTAACAACTTACGTTTTTGCACATTTTATTTGACTTGAAAGTAAATTTCAAACAGAATTCGTTCTGTATCATGTGCTTATTTAAAGGTTTAAGATTTTTCCCTCCTTCTTCATGATGCTTAGATATTCATATTTTGCGAAAATCCGTGTGTATGTAATCAGGAACAAAGTGTGGCATAGAAATTGTAACACATATCATTCACATGCACGTTCATAGTCTGCCCACAAATTTTGCACATTTAATCATAAATTAGAAGACAATAATTATACACCACGAGTTATAATCGTCAATATTTTGTGAATTAACTCCATCTTGTTCTGGACTCTTCAATTGATTAATTTCCTTAGTTTCCAACATTGTTGTTATTAAGATTAAACTTGGGTTATCCGCTGATTATTAAACATTTATTCACGATAGTTATTTTACTTTGCAGAAGTCACAAAAAAGAACATGTTGTTCTCGAAGATCCGAACAACGGTTCTGTTTGCTTAAAATTACTTCCATACTCCATGAACACCATAATTTACGGACAATGAAACTTGCAATTTGCGTGGAATAAATATCGTTCTATTAATATGTCGCAATATATCTGATAATATCCCAAAATATTTTGTTTATACATTAATGCATAAATATATTAATGTATAAAAAACGAAATGTATACAAAATACAAATATAAATAAAATTGATGAGTTTTCGATTTTATTTAAAATCATATATAATTAATATATATAAGTCAGCACTAACTAGTCTAACGAGCAGTTATTTCTGACAAATTTTTGCATGCTGATTACGAAATCCGTTTCTTTTCATTGTCCTTAACTTTTGAAAATTTTAATTTAAAGAAAAAGGCAAATTTCAAACTTGAAATTCATTTTGTATGTTCGGACGTGAAATGTAAATTGAAGAAATAAAGATATGAAAGAAAGAATAGCATTTTTTTCATTTAATGCCTCATTTTTGAGAAAATCAAATTTCGAAAGGACATTTCTCAGCGAACATTAACGAGACTGAAATCCTAGATTTCATGTTGAACAGTATTTAATCACTTTTATATTCAATGAAATTATGGAAATTTATGAAAATTTCAGAATATATAACTTTCCGTTTAATATCGTTAATTGATCAAAAGAACATTGTTTCTAAAGTTTTAGAATTTTTTGCCATATGGTTCTCTCAACTCAACACCTTTATTTTCAATACGACTTTGATTAATAGCACATATGTGCGTTTCTGTTATCTACGTGTGACTAGTGCAACTAAAAATTATCAGTGAGCATGTAAATATGTCTTGTTTTGTTTCCCATTGTAATTTATAAACATAACAAATAGAATATAAATAAAATTCTCATTATAGTCATTCAGAAAAGTATTTGCTATCTTTTTGCAATTTTTAGAAAAATAAATTATATATTAGCAAAATATACTTCCATAAATAGTTTATTCTATACAATAAAACGTATACAGGTTGCATATATATATTTATGTATATATTTACAGATTTTATTCCTTTTCTCAAATGATCGCAAATAGCAAAAGTAGACGCAATAATACAAATAGAGATCATCCAGACCAGTAAGGATGTACAGTTAAAAAATTTATGAAGGAGTTATCTAAGAGAAAGTTTTTTCTCTTACAAAAAGTATGATCAAAGACTGAAATCCTAGATTTCATGATGAACTATCGTAGCTGTTAGATGTATTGTAATTCCAAATGCTGACGACGATCCGCACGCCATGTATACACTTTCGGCTTGTCCAGCGGGAACATCTCCACGTCGAGCACTTTCGTAGAGAAAAGGTTAAGAATAGAATAATTCTAATTAATATTTGAAATTTTATTCTTATTTATAATCATAATTTATAGTAAAATTCTTAAACACAGAACAAAGTGGTCAACTACACATTTTTGATTTTTTTGAAATTCAATGCGAATTTATGTTTAACTTTCTATATTTAAAAAAAATTTCCTTAATGACTCAGCACTAGTTGAAACATTAATTACTAAGTGACAATTTTTTTTTCCTATGGAATAACAAATAGCTTGTTTCAAAAAGCAACCTGACTATTCCAAAGATATACGCCTAATAATAAATAATATACATACTTAAATCTTAAAAAGAAAAAAAATGTATAACATCTTATCAATTTCTCTCCTTCTCGTTTTAAGAAATTAATCAATTTGACAAATGGCATGTTTCTAATTTACATAACGCACGTACAAACAATATATCAAGTATGTACGACATACGTAATGAACGAATGGCATACAACTACTATATATCCAATTCTAAGAGAAAGTCCTTTCTGTTACAAAAAGTATGATGAAAGTAACTTTTGTAGCAGTTAGATGTATTGTAATTCCAAACGCTGACGACTATCTGCCTTGTAGCGAAAGAGTTAATAATGGAATAATTCTGATTAATATTTCAAATTTTATTATTATTTATAATCATAATTTGTAGTAAAATTCTTTAACACAGAACAAAGTGATTGTGTTTAACTTTTTATATTTAATATAAATTTCCTTAATGACTCAGCACTAGTTGAAACATTAATTGCTAAGTGACAGTTTTTTTTTCCTGTGGAATAACAGGAAAAAAAAAACTGTAGCTTCTTTCAAAAAAGAACCTGACTATTCCAAGGATATACTATTTTATATGTTATACTAATATAACGTATAGTATATCTAGTAGCATATAGTACACCTAGTATGCCTAATAATAAATAATATACATACTTAAATCTTAAAAAGAAAAAGAACGTATAACATTTTATCAATTTCTCTCTTTCTCGTTTTAAGAAATTAATCAATTTGACAAATGACAGGTTTCTAATTTACATAACGCACGTACAAACAATATATCAAGTATGAACGACATATGTGATAAAGGAATAGCATACAACTACTATATAAGTCATAGATCAGTTTACTGCTATTCGTGTACCTGCCTCTAGTTCAGTTTTTGCTGATCAACATGGAATACACGTGGAAAGCACTTCTATTATTTACCTTTCTTTTCAACAGAGGTATGTAACGTCCAATTATTTCCCGTAAAGTGTAAAGTTCCTTCCCAGAGAAACTTCATGGAAATATTTTCATGAACAGGTATCGCAAATGACTGTGTACCGTATCGCGTAAAAGACGTCTTAGTTGCATGCGTTTGTAATGCAACGTATTGCGATGGAATACCGGAGAATAGACCAGAAGTTCCGAAAATAGGTAGATCTCACTGGTATCAATCGAACAAACAGGGTCTGAGATTGGAATGGTCAGAAGTGGACTTCAATCAAAATGCTGAAGGTTTCTCTGCCGATGTAACGTTGACCATTAATGACGAAAACAAATACCAAAGGATTTTTGGATTTGGTGGAGCATTTTCTGATGTTGCCGGCTACCAAATATCAAAACTGAGTCCACCCACTCAGGAACAATTATTGCGGTAATCATTAATATCTGCCGACGGAATATGATCAATATTACTATGATCTTACGGATATTATTCCATTTAGCAAAAGTTGCATCAAATATCTCTAAATCCAAATTTAACAAGTGAAATACGCGATGGTATTTCTTCTAAATGTAAAAATTACGAATCTGTTCTGTTAGTTAAAAAAAAATGTCACATAAATATATATTATTGAAAACATTGTTGAAGAGTTAAGACAAAAAGAAGAATGTATAGATTTTGACCTATAGAATATAACGACATTCGACCGGAAAGTAACTGGAACATGTTTTATAATAATAACTTTGAATTGTTTATAGAACATATTACCATCCAAGAACCGGAAGTAAATATACACTGGGTCGCATACCTATTGGTTCATCTGATTTTTCCCTAAGACGTTATACGTATGATGACACGCCCAATGACACTAAGCTTAAACATTTCACACTCTCATCAGAAGATTTACTTTATAAGATACCATATGCAAGGAAGGCTTATTTGATAAATCCTGAAACTAGATTCTTTAGTGCTGCCTGGACTGCTCCAGAATGGATGAAATCCAATAACGACGGGCTTTGTACGTATATGATAGCGATATTTAAAAGAAAAACAGAAAATAAAATAAAAACAGAAAATAAAAAATAAAAGAAAAGCATGAAGAATGATTTGTATTCACGATTTTGTAAAATTACTCTAATATTTGTCAAACAGCTTTCTTAAAACCAGAATACTACCAAACCTATACCGACTATTTAATAAAATTCCTGGACAGTTATGCAAAATACGATATTAAAATGTGGGCACTTTCAACTGGTAACGAACCGTCAGATGCCTTTATATTTCACAACAGCAATGTTACTATGGGATGGACATCTAAAACAATGTCTAACTGGATTGCTAATAACTTGGGCCCAACGCTAATATCATCGAAACACCGTCATGTTAATATTATGGCTTTTGACGACAACAGATCGACATTATTCAAGTTTATCGAGCCATTATATATAAATGAAAACTCAGAACGATACATTGCTGGAGCAGGTGTACATTGGTATAAAGATAACACAAGTAATGCTATCGTATTAGATCAAACACACGATGACTTTCCAGAGAAATTTATTTTAATGACCGAAGCATCCAACGGTAAGTTTTTCATGATATTTAATAATTTCCTACATACAAGAAAAAAAATATACTATACTAATATTTCTGTTTGGTACTCCTTGCACAGGACCTCCAGTATGGAATACTCCGAACGTTATATCGGAATCATGGTCACGAGGTGAAAAATACTTTTTAAGCATATTACAGGTAAAAGAAGTTACATTATTCTATGGTTATTTTGTTAAACAATATCTATTCTAATTGCAAGATCAAAAACTAATTGTTAACGAAACATATTTTGTATCAAGTACATGAATAATTGGTCGATTGGATGGGTAGACTGGAATTTAGCTTTGGACCAAACTGGTGGACCGAATTTAGTAAATATTCATCTTGACGCCGCCATTATCGTAAACCCAGAAAGGGATGAGTTTTATAAGCAACCCATGTATTATGCTATCAAGCACTTCAGCAGATTCATTCCCAGAAAATCTCAGAGAATTTCCATTACTAACAATAATACTGTCAGAGCTACAGCCTTCCTTACACCTTCAAAAGAAACCGTTGTAGTCCTATACAATAGGTAAAAAAGATTGTTTTGTTATTATTGCTTGTAAACAAGTATTTGATTTGATCTCAATTTTTTATTTTCTATTATCTTAATTTTCAATTCCAGTGCTGATACTTCACAACGTGTAGTTTTGAATGATTTCCGAAGAGGTAATATTCAAGTAGAATTATCTCCAAAATCTATGAATACTTTCAAATACGAGTAATGTGACTTTCTTATACGACGATATCAAATCTAATTCAAAATGCAATTGTAAAGGATATTAAAAACCAAAGAAAATAAAAAAAAATTTATCCATACACAAAATAGAGCCAATACTTTTTTTTAAACACCACTTCCTGTCAACTTGCCTCAACCAAAGTGATCCACTGGAAATACACTCCGCGACAAAACTATTTCTATAAATGTAATTGATATTTTATAAATATCTATTACTAAAATCTAATACTAAAATTTTAAACGATAATTCTTCGTGAAAGATCATATGTTGAAGTAAGCAATAATCATATGTATACAGGTAACAAAAATCCTTTCTTATAATACAGATTTCAGTTATTTTACATATTGTTTTATATTTTTTTCGCGCAGTGTAGACTACTTTAATATATTGTCGCTTAATTAATGTTAATGAAGAGTAGATTATATTTAAAAGTTAGTATAGTATACTACACATATATCTTAAACTATAAAAATGATAAAAATACAGTCCTTTAAAATACACAATTACATATGTAATATGTACATACTACATACTTACTATGTAGATCTACGTACATATGTAATTGTGTATTATGTAGAAATTAAAAAGAAAACTACCGAGTAAATATTTATGTATTATAATAATATTTTAATTAGAACTTAACCAATCTATATGGTATTATTAACAAATTTTACACTCAACATACATAATTTTACGCATCTGGATAATATTGCTTCGCAAAACGGCCTACTTTTTTCAGTTTAGGATTTTCTCTTAAACATTTTGGTACATAAGGCGGTGCATGTTGATTTAATCTTCGTTTCATACCCGACCAACCAAACTCCCATGGGTCACGTTTCTTATCTATAGGACGAGTCTTATTATCAACCTTATATATTTTCTGCCAATGATATATTTCAGGTTTTTTCCTATAAAACAGTAAGAAATAAATAACTTTATGTGAATAAATATAAAATTAAATTATAACAAAATTTTTAACTTTCGAGTTGCCAAGCCGGGTCATTTTTGACCTGTGCAGATTTTTTATGCTAATTGTAAGTAAACAAGAAATCATAAATTTATAGAATATTATCATTTTTTTTCCTTTCTATGCGCAATATAAACATTATTAGATATTTAGTATCCACAATTTTGATATGTAAATAATTCAAAAGTGATTTGGATCAGCAACCACTGGTTATTAAATTTCTTAATATAACAGATTATGTACGTACACATGTCTTGGTCTATTAGACATAAGGTGTTTAAATGTCGATTCTAACCATGTTCTTCGTCCAACATCAGCAATATCCGCAATATGTTTCACCGATTCACCTAAATATGGTGTCATGCATTCATTCTTTTGTTCAGGTTTATTTATATAAAATGTGATCAATGTTTTTAAAACATCTTCATTGAATCCATAAACTTTCCCATCCTCTACTTTTTCAAACAATGGCATTGGTTCTGTTATCCAACACATATTACGCATAGGATTATTGTCTGCATATTCTGAATGTGATAAAGTGGTATTCAACTGATATACACAAAATGACCAATATTGACCATTTGTCAAAACTGTTTGTGTTACTAATGGATATGTTACATCTTGAACTGTAGTAAAGCCTAAAATTAAAAATTATGAGAAAAAATAACATATTTATAAGTTTCTTTCAAAGTAAGAATATTTGTTTAAAAAAGAAATATTTTCACATAAGTCAATACCTTGATAAACAGCTTGAGATAACAACCAACTGTAAGATGCAAAAATAGCTTGCACAGTAATTGCTTCCTTCTCTTTATATGCTGAATGAAAGTATGATTTGTTTGTACTATGATAAGACAATAAACCAAATTCGGCAGCATCACCAGGCCAAAAACCAGGTATACAAGTTGCATGTCTATATGAAAACCTATAACCTAGTACTCTAGGATCAAATTCGAATTTGGGAATAGTTAATTCTGGATTTGCACAATCTATTGGCGAAATAACTTCCCGTAGAGGAAATGAATGTCTTAGTTGTAAAATTGGAGAACCAAGATATTGAACAGGTATGTTTATTGGATCATCTGCATATTCTTTCAAATATTTTATCCTTCTTCTTTGTCTTTTGGCTATAGCTGAACGTTCTATGCCACCTGCGAACCAAAACGTTTCTATTCTAGGTTCAAAATCTACTTCAGTATCCAATAAATGTGTTTCTATTGAAGACAAAGCAGCCAACATCATTCGATTGATTTGAAAAACAACTGCATTTGTAACAGCATTTTGTATTATTTTATCTTTGTGTAGCTCTTTATCTGGTATGTATTGCTCCCTCCTATAATGTATATGTATGATATTAATAAATTATTTAGTGAAATTAGCCTAATTTGTGAAATACAAATTCATTTAAGATTTATCATTATTATACTCACAATCTGTGAAAATATTCAAAAATAATGATATCTTCTATATATTTTTTTATACTCTGTGCCAAACTATTCAATTCTTCAGTTGTAATTAAAGAGTTATAAAATTCAGGTAGTTTATCATTCAAAACATGAGTATGCGTAATGTACTGAGCATGATTCAATGAATTGTATGGGATGTTTCCTTCTTCTAAATATAATGATTTCCAACCATAATAATGTGGCATATTTAAACCAATTAGCTTTTCTTCTACAGTCTCTATTTTTTTAATTTTATTATACCAGACATCATCTTTTCTTCTCATTCTAGCACGATAGGATAAATCCAATATAGGAGGATAAATTACATTTTCTGTTTCTTTCAACGTGTCTACTGCATATTTCCTTATAAAAAATTTCAAAATATTCATAGAACAATTTGGGAAAGATTTCCGTAACCCTGTATACATCTTAAAAATCACTGAGTGTAATTAATTATGGTTCTGAATTGTAATTAACTACAATTCTAATTTATCTATGACTACTAATTCACCTGATTGCTGTGAGATGTCGCTAAATGACAATTTCTGGAAAATGTTCCTAAAAAAAACAGAAGAGTGAGGAAACAGTCAAAAATATCCCTATGCCTGCAAGCAAGATGCAAAAATCCATAGATCAACGAAAAAAACCTCAGAAGATTGAGAGTTTAAATTCACCCGAAGTCTTAAGAAATTTATTTATTATTGTTGTTCACATACATTTCTACCGAGCGTATATTTAAGCTAATAGCATTGACTAATATAGAGTTATATAAAATAGCGTATATAAGATATAGAGACAAGATATTGATAAGATATAATGTTAAACTACAGATATAGAGTTGAAACTAGTTACCTAAGAATACACTATATATAAGTTAGTCACAGGTTTAAGCGTTTGTACATCGGTATAATTAATCTTGTAACAACAAGATTTTAATTTTGTTACAAATAATTTTAATTAAAATTTTAATTTACGATTTGTGTGTTTTGTAAATTACTTTCCTAAAATCTGATTTCATACAATAGACATATATATGAGTATGTATATAATAGATGAATTAATAATGCGTCAATAATAGGCGAATTAATGTAACGTATTTTAATCGTGTTGTACCAAAAATTTACTTGAAATTCGAGATCTTGATATTCTAAATTTAATTAAACGATAAATGTAATTATACGATATACAAGTGTTCAAGACGCGCTGATCGAGAAACTTTTTGTTATTGAAATGAATTCACTGAAGTTAGGTTAGGACAATTGAAAAATGCGGAAAGCAATAAGAAAGAAGGCGTTCAGCGGTAAAGCGAAAAAACAGCAGTTGCAAGCTAAGAAACAAAGACAAAATTCAACTTTATTTGGTATGTATAATATAGCAATGAACAATATATTTCATATTAAACATTTGGAATAATTAATTTTGTGCTGCAATTAATAGGTGAAAGTCACAATGAAGACAGAGATTGTAGTAGTGTTGAGTACAATGTTGTACAAAAGCCGAAAAATAATTCTTCCAGAAATAGATATACTTTACAATTCTTTCAAGAGAGTAAGGAAGAATTACTGAAACGAAAGGAACAAGCTAGAAATACCATCGAACCTTTATCTGTCAGGGATCAGGAAGTTTCAAATAATTATTTTCCATTTGAAATTGACATGCCGAAGAGACCACCATGGGACTTCAACATGTCGAAAGAACAGTTAGAATTAAGAGAACAGAAATATTTTACTGTAAGTGAATTGTGATTTTCATTTATGTTTATCGACGCATAAATAATAATTATAATAATATTTTATATTTTTAGGAATATCTAAAAAACATGGAAAAATTAAGTTCTGTCAGTTATTTTGAATTAAATTTAGAAACTTGGAGACAATTATGGAGAGTTCTTGAAATGTCTGATATTTTATTAATCATTGTTGATATTAGATATACTGTTTTAATGTTCCCTCCGTATTTATATGAATATATAACGAATGAATTAAAAAAGGATATGATTTTAGTATTAAACAAAGTTGATTTAGTTCCTCCGAGCTTAGTAATAGCATGGAAGGAATATTTTCATATTATGTATCCAAAGTTACATATTTTGATGTTTACGTCATATCCTACTTATAATTTACGTGGAAACATCAGCGAAACAGAGGGAATAAAGCATAGACGTAGAAAGGGAAAACTTAAAATGGCTGCAGAAGGAGCTCAGAAACTGTTGGATGCTTGTAAAGAAATTGTTGGAAATAATGTTGATTTAAGTTCTTGGCAAGATAAAATTCAAGAAGAAATGCAAATGGAATTTGATTTAGACGACGTTGATCATAAAAATAACATTACTATAGAGAAAGAAGATACAAGTTATTTCAAGCATGAACGTTATAAAAATGGAGTTTTAACTATTGGATGTATTGGAACTCCAAATGTTGGTAAATCATCCTTAATGAATGCATTAATGGGTAAGTAATATTTCTTTATAGCACAACTACATTTCAGGAAGTAATAATGTTTAAATATTTATTAAATATCTTTTTATAGGGAAAAAAGTTGTTAGCGTGTCACGTACACCAGGACATACTAAACATTTTCAGACTATATATCTTACGAAAACAGTTTGCCTCTGTGATTGTCCAGGATTGGTATTTCCATCTATGGTGCCAAAACAACTACAAATTTTAATGGGATCTTTTCCGATAGCCCAAGTCAGAGAACCATATACCACAATTAAATTTCTAGCTGAAAGAATAGATTTGCCAAAGATACTTAAATTACAACATCCAGATAATGATAATACATGGTCCGCTATGGACATTTGCGATAGTTGGGCTTCTAAGCGAAATTTTGTTACTGCGCGAACTGCTAGACTTGATTCTTACAGAGCAGCTAATTCATTATTAAGGATGGCGCTTGAAGGAAAAATTTGTATATACATATATCCTCCGGATTGGACTATCAATAAAGGTAGATAATCACGAGAATTGTTAAGAATAACTTATCATCTCTAAAATAATTTGTTTCTATTCCGTAACAGAAAAGTGGGAGAATCATTTAGAAATTGAACTAGTTAAATGGATTCAAGCTAGAAATAAAGACGAAGATGTTAACAGCACGGGAAAAATATACGCCTCGTCCGAAGATGAAAATGAAGAGGAAAATGAAGAGGAAAGCTTAGAAACCCAGAAACATCAAAAGAAAATATCAAAAATGACGTCCGATAGTTCTGATGATTCTAGTGAAATAACAAGCGAAGAATCAGAAATATCACATGTAGCTAACAAATTTGAAGCATTATCAACAGATATGTAAAAAGTTCTATTTTTAGTTAGTCAGTTTTTAATATCTTTTATTCATTTTTTGATACACATCATACATCTATCTTGAATTATCTATTTACAACGAAATAGAATACAATATTTCTAACGAAATATTTGACAAGTAAAAATAGTATATACTATATATATGTGTGTGTGTGTGTGTGTATATGTATATATATATGCAGTATGTTCACGATATTATTGATCAATGTTTTTCTCATTAATGATAAATTTTTGAAAGAAGTAAAAGAGAAAAAAGTTATAACGATAGCGTACTTACTATTTTTTATATTTACATGTTCAAGAAACAGAAAGTGACTTTTAATTCTTCAAATAGAACGATATATGTTTGACTTCATTAATTGATACAGTTTGATATTCTTTAGACAAAACATGGTGTTGTCTGTAAAAAAATATTATAACTTTTTTCAAAAACTTACCATTTACGGGAAAAACGCTGGTCAATAATGCTGCAAATATCCTATATATATATATATATATATGTATTATTGTTCTGCATCTAATAATTCCTAATTATTTATTGTACTGCTTTTTATATATACATTAGCTTTTATTACTGTTTCGTTGGTCCACTATACAGCGATTATTTATTAGAAAGATCTCTAGAAGCACAATTATTTTTCATTTTAATTAGAATTGTTTGTAAAAGGAAAAGATATTCGAGTTGTTAGCTAAAAATTCATAGCTATTAAACAATTTATATTTTGAGGCCTATCAAATTTATGTGGTAAAATGTAGCACAAAATAAATATTAAATGAAAAAATAAGCTTTCTGTAATGTTTATTATAGCTATTGTATGTCTATTATAGCTTTGTTAATTAATAACAAAGTTTAAACTTTTGTTAAACTTTGCAAAATTCAAAATTGTACCTATAAAGTTAAGTGATAATGTAATTGCAAAGTTACTTTTGTGTTGTTTCTTATCAAAATATTATCTTTTATATTCAAAATATCATATGATATATACCAATAATATTTGCAAGTGATATTTCTAAGCTCCCAACAACTTTTTAACAGAATAACCAGGTATTGCGTAAAAGAACAATAATACAAGTATTATTAATCCAATTGCTACGATAGCTTTTAGAATTGCCCACTTATAGTTGTGCCATACTATATATTTAATTGATTTCAAGGGATTCAAAAACCACATGAAAGATGCGTCAGGTCGACTGAAAAACAAGGCAATTAATGATATATTTTTTTAAACGAACGATTAATCAATTGATTATTTAAAAAAGCATTCTCTAGTCACAAGTAATTGTATAAAAAATAAATTTTCAAATAGATCATAGCGAATTCATGTTATATTTCAAACATACGCTTTATATAAATTGTTATTATACTTACTTTGGTTTGTCAAGCGGATCCGGTTCGTTTCTTCCAAACCCTGAAGGATTTTTCTCAGCTTCCTCTTTGGTTAATAAGTGAATTTCAGCTTCAACTTTACCCTAAACCATTTACATTACATTTTCAATAAAAAATATCTTCCAAGTTTTTGCGAAAGTATCAGACATTAGAGCGAATGTGACTATAAACTTACCGTTAATTCCATATCTTCGTTTTCTTTTTTAACATAGAAGGGCCACCAACCTTTTATTCGTTTCTGTTTGAAAATATTTACCGTTGGAACAGATCCATCGGTCTTTAGCATACTTAACGTGCAAAGTTTGCTGTTCTTTGCACCACGCGGGAATCGATTTAAATCTAGAGTAATAGCACCCAGAAAATCATCGGCTGAGAAATGATCTGCATCCCAGACCTGTGTAAAGTGTAAATTACAATTAAAATGATCTTTTTTCTTAAAACTAATATATCATTATTTGTAATTCTAATTACAATTGAAATAAATGTAAATTACAATTAAAATGATGTTTCTTTTTAACCAGATTATCATTACTTGTAATTCCAAACGAGCAGGAATCTTGCATTCAGTTTCATCCCAGCTAAACAGACTTTCTTTCCGATTAATAACAATCTTCTCTTCCGCTACGAGATAATCGAATGGAAATATAAAGCGCCAATTGAAATTTCCTTCTCCAGTTAAAGATCGATAATGGATATCTGTTGATTGACAATCTTCTGGACCCTTTAACCATCTAATAAATCGAGATAAAATTCTTAGTAGTAGTAAAACTATATATATGTTGCAAAAGTATATTTGGGAAAGTCTATAGAATCATTTTCTGTAAGGAAGTAAGAAGTTTGAGTAAACTTTATGCAAGTTTGAAAATTTTTTTTTTCGAAACTGATTTTCTTAAAAAATGACGGTGATTGAGAAAAATGAATGTCATATTCGTATCCAGCGTACAAAAATCTACAAAAATCGCCTACTTGTTGTTAGTATTCAAACGCAAGATAGAATACCCTTTAACATAAATGTCGCTCATCTTTTCGCCAGTGAAGAATGCATCGTCTTCTAGTACAACGTCGTCGGTGTTCCAAATAATAATCCGAAGCTCGTAACTTTTAGGCTTTCTAGGCGAGATATCTATCGACGGTCCTGGTGATGGCATGTCCATGGGAAACATGTCGACCCACATTTCTAATTTTCCTTGCTCGATACCGGGTTTTTCAGGATTATAAAGTGGACGTGTTTCTACATGCTCGGGGACCAAAGCGCAACCGATTCTTGGAAAAGCATGCCATTGATGAAGGACTGCTAATGCAAGATGTTCTTCTATACCTAAAAAGATGAACGTTTTAACATTTCTAATACTAAGAATCGTTTAACAATAAACGTTTTACAACACTAATTGTAAGAAAATCTATCAAAGTACGCATTTCACAAAAATAATCAATCGCTGTTAGACCATAAAAATTGAAAAGATCTTGAACCATTTTTGAAATATCGATACCTTTATTTTGTACATTATTTTTTGTACATGGATTCCTAAAATTGACTATTTCGCGGAGATCTTACTGTATTTACCTTTCGTATGAACATAGCATTCCATTTCCTCATTCGATAAAGAAAATGTCTTTCTTCCGATTGTTACTTTCCCGTGCGAATATACCGGTCCGTCGATCTTGCCTTCTTTGCAAAGTTTCAATAAGATTTGCGTCGGTTTCATCGCGTCTCTCCATTTGTTGTAACCAGACCTGACAACCGGATATATCGATTATTTCATTTCGGAATGTTCTCGTTCAAAAACTTACTCGTCGTATTTTTTGGCTAGTCCGCAAGTGGCACGGTGCCTGCTGTAAAATCGATTTTCCAGGTCGATTTTCGTTTCACCGATCATATCGTCCGTGCCGACCAAGTCCCAGTCCAACACCTGAACCGTCAGCAACGAATCCTGCGGGAAGGTTGCTTCTATTTCGAAACACCTTGCAAACAAAACACATAAATTTATCGTATCATCGCATTTTGCCGATTTGGGTGGATAAAATTAAAAACACCTTCATACCGAGTTTCCTCAGATAAATATAATATAAATTACACACAAGGCGTTTCTTAAAATTATCTACTTTAAATTTTTGTAATAGTCATTTGTGACCTACAAGTTTGACTGAAGTTTGATTCAAAATTGACTTTTAACCAAATGGATCACTGTGATGGTACACGATCAAATCAAGTACATACTTGCCAAATACGGGATTAAGCTGCTTTGATACATAATTCTCTTTGTCACTGATCCTTTTTCCACCCAGTTGCAAGACCACATAAGGATCTGCTTTTCCATTCAGGTCACAAGGATGAAGATCGTTTGCCTTGACGATGTACACTCGTACCAATACGTGAATCGGTTCGTTCGAAGGTACGCCTTGGAAAAAGCCATACTGCGGATCGAATCCCATCACCGTGTGATCTATCAAATCTTTAGGGAGAGGCCACTTGTAAACCTTCAAGGCTCCTTTGAAGCTTCCGACTATTCTGGACTCGTCCTCAGGCTCGTCCCCGGTTTTCTTTCCTCTGTAAAGTTCGAACGTGTGCAGCCATTCCTTGAACTGCTCAAACTCTGGCTGAGCTTCCAGTTCATTCGGATACACTTTCAACAGCGCCGTTTTCGGGAACTTCCGATAGGAATGTTTAGGACTCAGCTTCGAAACGAACTTAGCCGCATTCGCCGTCGACTTTAGGCCAAACAATCTTTTCGCTGTAACGCCAGGACTCTTCTCGCCGGACAGATTCGGTTGATTTTGACCGTAATTCTCCTCCATGAACGTTGGAACAGTACCGTTTGCTTGTGTCTGAAACATTGGTTTCTCCCTGCGAAGCTCCTTGTTTTCTTCTATCATAACTTCGACAGAAGCAAAGTATTTCGTCCACCAGTCTTGACAACCGTCCTCGTCGTCGAACGTACTGAAATCACCTAGACAGAATTCATTCGAATCAGTGCTGTATTGTTACCTTCTATGCTTTATATTTTATTTAATGTACTTACCCATACTTCCATCGTTGGTCAAGCTTTGCTTTTTCTTAATATTTTGTTCCGTTTTGTCTTTCTTCGTTGGCCAACCAGGCTCCAAACCGAGAGTAATAATCACGTCACCAATAGCGAATTCGAGATCGGTTAATGACTCTGGTAAAGATGGATAGTGTAATTTAGTCTTCGATGTATCGAAACCTGACAAAGAACAGAACAGAATTAGCGAAAGTAGATAAGTATACAAAGTGTTTCATTTATTCATTTATGAAAAACTTCCTTCAATACTCAAAATAATTTCACCTGTGTATTGCTGCAATTGATACAAATTCTTCTTTCTCTCTTCGACGTCCTTCGCTTTCTTCGTTTGCGGATAATACATATATTTATGAATCGAATTTATCGTATGCGTTCCAACGAGAGTATAGCGACCAAAGCTTCTGCAATCTACAGCTCTGATGGTCAAAGGTGGCCGATAGAGTTCCTGCTCCGGTAGTTCTAGTTCCAAGAACTTCACCGGTGTGTTGAAATTTGGATTTTTCCTAGCGTTTGTTATAACCGAGGAATAGAGGATGTGACCAGCACATTCGACGTCTACGCGAGGCTTGTCCACAGTCATTAGATGTATTCTCTTTAAATCCCTCAGACCCCAAAACAAAACCTCGATCCTGCCACATAAAACAACAGCGCACGCTATTCTTAATTTAATTTTTATTATTTCTAAATTATCATAATTATCTTTTAATTAAATTTTCGTTACATTTCTATTACTTTCAATTTAGTTTCATTAATTTATTTATTAAATAAAAAATTACTAATGCACAGAAGATAAAATTACCGATTATAAATTAATTATAAGAATTAGAAGTAATTACAGGTCAAAGTTAAAAATGACATTATAAGTAATCGTTATAAAATGAATAGAAGTAATTACCGATATTTGGAGAGAGTTGGTCGGATGCCAACCGGAACCGGAAGAATAGGTCCCCGATCCTGAGCCGCGATGGATGTTTGGCTCGGCATTTCCTTCGGGTCCGGCAACGTGGGAAAGCCATAATCTTTCGCCGAGGGATATTCGAGTAACTCGAAAACGGCAAGAAGTTCACCGGCTCTTGCAACACCTCTTGTCACATCGTACCATTCTAACGACGGTGGAAATTTGGGTGGCGTATAAGATTCTAAGGCAAGTTTCACGTGCGGTCGCGCAACAGCTCGACCTATGTACTCCGACTTTCCCTGAAATTGTCATGCATTCACTTTGTTCAATTTCCTCCTATAAACTTTTTAGTTTTTGTGATTGTTTCCTGTTTCCAGAAATAAATTATTCATCGCGTAATTTATTATCGGGTATCGACTTCTTTCCCTCTGTTTCTTTTTTTTCAAGAATTTTTAAAAGTTTTCTTTTTCCGGAAACGTGTACTAAATTGCAGTGTACTTATCTCTAAGTTGTTTGTTATAATAAAGTTACTGCGCGACTTCTTTCATTTTATCGACGAATATTTTCTGAAACGTTACAGACATACTCGTGATAATTGCGAGTCACTTCGATTTTAAAACAATTTTAAACAATTAATTTTAGCAACATTAATTTAAGACAATTTTAAAGGAGCCAAAGGTTTGAGTATATTTTTACATTTGTATTTTATATTTAATTTAATCTTTCGCTATAAAATATTTCGGTATTTTCATATAGTAATAATTAAAAAATACACGTCGCAAGTGTGTGATGTTAGAAATGTGTACCAATGTCAAAAGCTTTCTATAATTTTATGCAAGAACATGCCCCCAAACTTTTGGCCAATAATACAAATCGACGTCAAAAGAATAAAATGCGTAAGCGTGTGTTTTTGCGTATGAATGTCGTATATCGTATACAAACTGTTAAAGCAGAGCCCTCATGCAGTGTTATGTCCATAGTTACAAAATGACTCTGTAAACAAAAGAATCAGAAAAGAATGAGAGAAACAGTTGTAATCGCACAATACAGAGATTTTCTTTACGTCTTTAATTAAACATTGTATAGCAACGAAAAACAAAGCGGAACGTATATTGGAGAAACTCTCCATCGTGACATACCACTTTGTCTTGATCAAAGAGTTCGATGACGATCGACGGTGGTTCCTTTTTAATTTCCTCGTCAGTCCCATAGATTAAGATGTCGTCGAAGAGAAGAAGTTCGTCCCACGTAGGACTCAAAGTTTCATCGATCACTTGAGTAGATTTGCAAAATTCACCACAAATAACTCTCGCAAAGGGATCGGAGAGACCAGATGCATCGCTGCCGATCAGAGATCGGGCCTGATACATGTGCGCTCTTAACTGAAACTTCTACTCAATAATTCAGTCATTTTAATAATAAAATGGACAAACAGGATCGACAGTGCGATAGTTTTGACGTTTATAGCTACGATTATATACGCCAACATATATTATTATTATTATTATTTATATATTCAGAATATTCAGACAGATTTTAATAGTGTAGTCTTTTCTTCTAACAAATTTAACGAGTGGAAAATTAACAAATTTTTAATAAATTTTTAAAACTAGTAATAATCGATCAATTGTATGTCTATTTTTTCTATTTTAAAATATGTATCTCAGACCAATATACATTGTCCCTCAAAAATTAAGAGCGTGTTATATATTTTATATTAAAAATTCATACATGATATTAATATTTTCCTAAAATAAATATATAAGTGTTTTATATGATATTAAATTTTATTAATATTAAATAAATAAATATAAATGTCGAAATTTGTAATTAATTACATTTATAATAAAAATAAAACCTACAATTACAATATTCGTACGTCCCCGAGAGAAACGTGTGAAAAGATTAATTTCGTTTAAAAAGAAGAGTGCTTCAAACTTCTGAGCCAGAGTCTATAGGCGTATATAATACAACCGTAGCTTAAAAACCTTCGAATTAAATACGTACGTGCTTTTCAACGTAATGAATAATAGTCGGTGGTAACGCGCGCGGCCTGTCCACGTTTTTCAACTCGTGACTGAGCTCGTAACCCTTTGGCAAACCTTGCGTGAAGTATTTCTTATGCTTCAAGATACCCAGCCACGTGTAAATTTGTAATTTCGTCTGTATCGCCCAACCTGAAGGTCCGAATCGTTTCTTCCCTGGAAGCTATCGATCGATTTCTATCATTGTTTATTACAAATTCACAAATAAACAAAATTAATTGTACGTCTTGCATACAAGAATATGTATCAACGTCAAATTATTTTCATATATTTCTTTAAACATTTTTCCCTCGACCAAAAATATCTTCTCGTTAATAGAAAATTAACTATTAACTCCATTATTCAATTGCTTTGATGAAACGTAAGGTAAGATAAACGTACTTTAAGAAACATGGTTTGAACTTTGCCGCAATATCTACCGCATTCTTCATCGACGATCGAGTAAATCAAATCTCTTCCAAGTATTCTGTGGTACGCGATCCGACGTCCGGAACTGATTACCCAGATGAAAACATCCGGTAAAGAATCTTGAGGCTGAAAATCGTGTTTAACGATAAAATGTCCGAGGGAAGTGTTTGCGAATGATGATTTTGAACAATCACTTACGTCCTCAACGAGAAACTTCAATTTCTGCAAATAGCCTTGAGCAGTCTTCAATCTTTCCTTAAAACTGCTCTTAGTGACGATGGCTTTGAGATTTCGTGACATAATTCCTATATTCTCCAATTCCCTCTGACACAGTTTAGTCCTCTCTTTATCGAGTTTCGTCTTGCCAACTCCGGGACCGGTGACACTCGATTTACTGATACTGACATATCGGTTGCAGTTGCTGCTCAATTCCTCCAATGCAGCTTTCAAAATTTTCTCGCCCGAACAGTCGTCCGCGTGCGATTGAGCCTCCGATAATCCTTCCTCCTGTCGCGAATGAACAGCCGAAAGAACTCGGTCAAAGTGAATTACTCGATAAACTAGAAACGTTGATCAATGTATTTTCTTTTTCGCACAAAGTTAGTACAAAAATCTACGCAATGTTAGTTACAGTTAAGTTTCAAATATTAAATAAAATAGAAATTTCAAATTTATGGATTTTAATTAATTCAAAATATTTCTTGCACTCGTTTAAAAGAACATATAGATAAATTGAAAACGCGATTCTTGTGAAGATCTACACATTGCACAATTAATATATGTACAGTGAAGCAAATAAGACTTGTTTGTAAGTATTTGGACTATTTGATCAAAAAATTCATACTTTCATTTACGTACATTTCCTTCTTTTTCTTTAAATGCATATGTAGATTTTCGTGACTGTAAACTTTTTATGCTTCACGACTTACCAATTTGTCGGAAATCCTGCTGATTATATTGCTGTTGTACATCCTACGTCTGTAGTCGGGCCAAATACTTCTAACGTGAAGGCAAGGCTTATCATCCCAGTATGGCAAAAAATAATAGATTTTGTCGTGCGTCATCGGTTTACAAGCTGGAGTCGTACTTTGCCAGGATCCGCTCAACACTTCCTGGAGCTCCTCTTGATCGCCGCTCGTTCCACTTTTTGGTCCCATATCGCACATCTGACAGCAATCAATAAAAATCATTCGATTGTCATCGTTCATTTTTTATGCTTTCTCATTCGTTGAATGCATTTTAATGCAAGAAATCCGATGGATGGTTCTATCGATGCACGAATAGTGATGGGATTTAAAACAGTTTGCATTACGATATGTATCCTGTATCGGAATTATCCTGTTTGGATTATCCTATGATGGATATCCTGTGATCCAAATATTTTGACATTCGAATGTTCTTTTATTCGAATACTGTTATCCGAACAGAATATTTATTAATAGATAATAAATGGCTTTTCTTTATTCTTTATTCTTAATTTATTTATTATTGCTACATGTTTCATAATTACAAAAATATAAAATGCAAGAGTTTACTAAAAAAATAATGCTGATAGAAGACATAAGAGAATCAATGAATCAATATTTCATTTATGAGTATGGAAGATGTCTTCTTATTTACAAAAAGACTTTCAGTATATTGATTAAAACATAATATAAAAAGTAAGTAGTTCAGCATTTTTCAATATCGAAATAAACTAACAATTCTCTTAATCCCCATTTGGATAAATGCAATTCGCTATCATTGAAGTGGTTTCTTTATTACTCGAAAATTTCATTAACCAAATACTTCTATTTCCCGATTAGTTTCAATCTAAGAGCTTTTACTATATTTCGAATTTTTCGCATCTGAATTGCTTTGAATATAATTATATTCAAAACTCTTGATGAGCCCTGAAAGTTTTGAGAATTTAGAATAGAGTCTCGAGCCTCCTGAGAATTGCGATAGAATTTGATGAGTATTCAATATTTTACGAGCTTTTTAATCGCTTTGGTTCAAAGTCTACCACTGACATAAAATATTAACACTCTTCGTACGTTGGTTCCTGCCATAAATATCTCGAGTTGATATTTTTGCTTTGCTGGATACCTTTTCGCATTTTCAACATTATTAATCATGTGTGCCAATTTTTTCTATTTATATCTTTTTTGTATCACCCAACAGACAACTATGTCCAACTATCAAGACTTTCAAGACACTCCAGAAAAATTAAAAACTCAATATTTGTCAAAACTGTCAAGAGTTTTTAAACTTCGAATCACATTCGAAGTAATTCAAATTTTTCGACATGCATACAAATTTCAGATGATTCGAAGCAATCATAAATTCTAACATTACGTACGAGGCTTACTTTGGAGCTTTCGTTGTGTCCATCCAAAGCATTTCCCGCGTTGCCGATCGATAATTCGAAATACATTGGTTTGTCGCCGAGTTTCTTGTCGATCATCGTGGCATCCATTATAGTGGCAAAAAGAAAAAATTCCTCGTTCCTGGCATAAGCGGATTCGTTGACGGATATCGTGGGCTCCACTTCAACCTCCGACGGAGCCATTTCTACGTTATCGCTTATTTCTGTTCTAATAGCTATTAATAATCTAGAGAAGCAAGACGATAGTGCGATTAATATTTCGACTCTTCAACCCTAAGTAATAAAATAAGTTTTCAATTCTAGAACTTCTGAGGTTCGAGCTGAGTAAAATTAATGTTGTCAGTAGACTCTGCATTATTTTCGTGAAAATAACTTGAAAAAATGCAGCCTACGCTATGCTAAACATTTATGGAAAATTGGAATAATTTTCACAATGTATATAACATGCAAAAATACCAAAGTATTTAGATATACTGTAACATACGGTAACGTATAAAAGAAATTTTTTTTAGATTCTATTAGCGATGATCATAAAAATTTTAAAATAAAGAAAATCCGCATTCTGTACATAACTCTCGTTCTCTACTTCCGATATTTTATACATTTCACGTATTACATTATAAAATATATTTATACTTTTTGCAAATTATATTATATTATAAAATATATTTATATTTATATTTTTCGCACGTTGTAAATTTTCCATAAATACATCAAAATCCACAGTCTAGTTCTAGAGTTCCTTAATAGAGGAGAAACGAAATCGAGTCGCAACCTTGCTCTGTAAGAAATTCCTTCCCCCAATCCAGCGTTCAACGTGGAGTGCTTGTCTATAATACTGTAATCCCTAATACTTCCGTAGAAATGAATGAAAGCTGGCCCAAAGGTCGGTAAAAATCCCTTCTCGCCGTCGTTGCTGATTTGCTTCAAATCAACGAAATGCGTACCGATGACCGTCGCGTGAACTGGATCGTCGTCGCATAGCTGAATTTTAATCCTCTGGCAGAGGGGCGGGAACATTTCCGTGAAAATGATCTGTTCGTTCCAAATTGGCGCGTAACTGTGCCTCTTAACGCTCGTCTTACCCTGAAAATAGAAAAATTGATTATACATACGGACTAAAAGCTAAAACTAAAGCGTAGATACAGTGGACGAACGGAAAGAAAAGTTAGACTGATATTTTATATACGTATATAATGAAATTTGTATTGAATATTTTTCTTTTTTATATTAAACGCTTATATTCCAAAACATGTAGTTACAGATATTATACATTCACTTCTTTTGTCATAGCTAATTCAGTTTTATAAGATTTTATTATTCAATCCTCTTATCGTTAGTGTCTTACAATTTTTCTACGTACCATCTAGATCTATTGTACGAATTTTTGTCTGATTAACTTTCTGATTGTTAACTCTTACGGTTAATCCGGCGAAGGACACTTGAACGTATGGGTCGACAAGATCCTTGACCTCGCCGGTAAAGGCCTTCTTCACGTTCGCCATAATGCTGCTGTTCATCTTCGGTAGCCCATCGGCTCTGTACACCTTCACGATGAACTTGGCTCTTTGCCTTTCGATAGGCACGCCATCCGGAAGCAAAAGATTACCCTCGATGTCGTCCTCGTCTTTCTCACTTTTCGGAGGGATTTTCACGGTGTCGCCTTTACCGATCACGCTTACGTCGCACTTCAAATAACCCTTTGGACCTCCAGCCACGTCGTCCGGGTCCGTCAACAACGCCCATTTATGGTAAAATTGATGATCTACAGAGTAAACGTGCGTTACGCTCGTCAGAATGCGAAGCGATCCCGTTTGTACAACGTGTAGACATCGTAACACACGAACAGAAAAAAAAAGACACACAATTTAAATAGATAATAATACATGATTATTAAGTATGTACGTGATTTATGAGTAAATGATAGAAGATGCAACTTTTAGCAGTCATTCGCTTCCGATGCATCTTTGGAAGTTTTTCAATATCTTGGCTCATCAAAGAGTTGTTGCAAATTCAGACGTGTACATACATGCTGTCGATATTCACACATGTATCGATAACACTATAGATTGTTAAAATGTAGAAATATTGCTTGAAGATGTCACAGTCAGTCTACGTACATACATCGGCAAATTTCAAATATTTAAAGAAATACAGGTATTTTAAATATCTCATGGACACTAATTTATTTATTAGTTGAAGTTACACAGATTCTTAAAGAAATGACGATGTTTTTTTAAATTTGTTCAGTGAGAAACGTAAAGAAACGTGATCTTTAATATTGCGAGCTATAACTCAAACTAATACAAGCTATCATTTTTCAAAAAATGTATTTTCATAGATTTTGTTGTACAAGTACATCAGTTATTAGATTACTATATCACAGTTTACATATTTTATAGAAAACTGAAAAATACTAAAATACACAGAATGCAGATAATATACAAAAATATGTAAAATGTAGTAGTTTATTCCAAATGTAGTATTTATTATAATACTTATCACGTGAAACAAATTTCTGCTAAGTTTTTTAATTTCATCCACAGGAACATAAATTTGCTTAAATATTCTATCACCTTGCACGTTAAAAATTTAACACTTGACCCTACATTGCACTTTCAATTAAAATATTATAAATGCTTTGCTGCAAAATTAACTATTCTCACTTATCCTCCTTCCAACAATTTAATTATAAATGTATTAATGTATAGAAAATATTCTTATTGTTGTTACAATTATTTTAATTTAATTTATTTATTTATGCGCAAAGGATAAAGAATCCTTTTATCCTGTAAAGATTGCAGGGAATACAACAAAGAGTGAATAAAGTAAGAAATAGAAGACTAGCAAATGCAATCAGTAAATTGAGTTAAACATGAGAGATAGAAAGTAAGAAAATGAAATTAGTCAGACTAGTCTGGTTTAGCAAGTAAGATGTAAGAGCAGATCGGTTAAGTAAATTTGCTTGTGCACGATTTTTGGATCGGAAAAATTAAAATACAATGAAAATAAATTTTATTTATACACAATACAGTGATTATACATTTATACACTCGTACACATTAATTTGTTACATGTGTTACATGTTCTTTTAAACAAATATAAAGAACGTCGACGTTCTTAAAAATGATCTAATTTTAACTAATCCAATGAATTAAGATCCACGAAATGTCCAAAATCCCTTTGTTTTAAATATTTAAAATTCGATATAATTGAACCAGTAACGATGAGAAATTACCGATCATAAAATGTTGTATCTTTCTAGAAAGAAAATCGTAGAATCGTCATTTATGGAAACGAGTAATTATGTTCATCAACGCATGTCGCACGTGGTTACTTACGTAACGACTTCCAACGCGTATTTACTTACTTTTTATTACAGTTTCAATCTGCTCTAATGCATTTTCACGTGGTAAAGTAGGGAACTTGCATATATACTATATACAATGCTATATACAAAGTTGAACTCGATGAATAATTGTCGAAATTTTAAACTGTTATTCGCGAAACAAAATCATGCAACAATTCAGTTGGTCTCATTTTCAAGCACGAAACCTCTATTTTATCAATTTTGAGCCGATTTTTTCCAAAGATGTTTTTACATCATGCAGCAGATAGAAAAGGAAAGACACTTTTGTTGTCGAAAAAATTTAAACGTCTCCAAAATCGGTAAAAAGTTTTTTTCATAACTAAACCTATCACGGTCTCAAAGATTAATGTCTCTCCTTTATAACGACTTCTTAAAATTTGCTATACGATCTTTTTATTGAACTCTGAACATTAATATTGATAGAAATTCCAACATTATGTCATTTAACTTTAATGTTCAAAGTTTCAATAAAATGACGAAAAGAAATCGGCAAGTTTTAAGAGATCGTTGTAAAGGTTATAAAAAAAAATTCTTTTAATATTTCCAGAGACACTTGAATTTTTATAATTTTCAAAATTGTTCCTTACTTTTCTACCGGATGTAAAATCTAATTTACATAATGTCGACATAATGTCGAAACTTCTTTGGAAGAAACGGACTCGAAGTTGATAAAGTAGAAGCTTCACACTTTTAAAATGAGGCCAACTGGATTGTTGTAAGATTTTTTTTACGACTTTATTTAAATATATTAATATTTATTTAAATATGTTATATTAATATCAAAACAATTTAAAAATACAGGGAATTTTTCATCGAGTGTACGAATACTTTCGTTCATCTTTGTACATATGTTTTTTTCTCTTCTCGTACGCATGTTACGTGCGAATACAATAGTTATAAATATTCTACGCTACAGAAGCGGCATGACTTGCTGTTAGAAACTACAATATAAGCGATTTATACAAGCCGTGAATAAAATGAATACTGATGCATGATAAAAATGACATGATACGTAGAAAAATGGTTGTTCCACTTCTTTTTTTTTTCTTTGCATTTTGTCGATATTATTTCGATTATTTTCCATTCAAATGTTTTATTCGTTACCACCCAGCTTTACCTTTTTTTTTGCTATGTGTTCGATATACATGGATTTTTGTAATACATTGTTGCCAATTTATTTTTCTCTAACGATGAAATTTATTCACGATCAACCTTTTTATCGTTACGCGTAAACGAATATTGACGTACACAGAAATGTACGGTGATACAACATGTAATTAATTTCAATGCAAAAAACTGAATTCATTACTCTCGGATGAGAATACAGAATAGAACGATAAACGTGTAATTTAAATGAACGTGTTCCGGGCTGAAGTATAATATTCAGACTGCAAAATATTTGGTTAGAACGATTTTAGGAGTTCTTTAGCCCTTATCCGTTTCTCCAATTTGACACATTTCTCTTTATAAAATGTTTAAGATCTGAGATTGTAATTTGACATGCAATTGAATAGAAACTTGGTTCATTTACTGTTAATAAAAGAATTTGTAACTTAATTTATCTTTTCATTGTATTCATGCCAAAGTTGAGATTGCTGAAGCTGAAAATAAAGATCATTTTTCACAGAAATGTGAAAGGTATTTGAAAGATGCAGGGTGCCCTTCGCAACTGGGTCAAAATATAATGTTAAAACGGAGAGAGATAGAAACAGAATTTTATTAGAAAAAATTATACAGCTTGAAATGCTGTATTACGTGACGTATAATTTTTGTGCGAAACTAACTTAATGGAACTATAACGTATAATCTTTTTGTATATCAACAGATGCATTTTTTCATTCTCTATAAGAAAGCATTGGAGTACTTGGATCAAAAAATTGATTGATTTCCAAGATAACAATTGAATGACTGAAGACCTTACTGAACGACTTTGTATGTTTGTTCAATGTTGAAATTTTAGAATGATTAAAAGCTTTATAACTTTTAACTTAAGCTAACTAACTACTCATACGTTATGAAGAAAAATTGGAATTTGACTTGATTGACTATAGTTCGTTAGATCAATAGACATATAAAAAAATAGACACGGTTATGTCTACTATAAAAATTGTGTAGATAATGTACTACTACATCACGTTATTATTCAAAATTGTGTGAATTATCATTATCAGAAAAATTAAAAAAATCCTCAGACAATATGCGTAAATGTAAGATTGCTAATAAAGCTTATTTTAATTAACCAGATTGAATGTGTGAGTTTGCGTCTGACTGCTCGGAACGAGATCGAAAAATATTTGCTGATCGAAAATCGTATTTCTAATATTGTTAAGAAAAAAAAAAAAACTATGTTTGCGAGAAAAGAGCTTCTTATCCTTACTCCATAAGAATAGTAAAGCGGTATTTTCGCAGTGTAAATTGGCACCGCCCGAAAGTTGCCATCTTCGACAAGCTATCCGAGCTACGCACGTGTCACTTCCTTATACGGTTCAGCTAATATTGACGGTAACGGTGCTTGCCGCTCGTAACGTCCACGGGATTACGATGCATTTATTGCTATTGAGAGCCAGAGGCAACTGGAAATCCCGCAAAAAATTAGAAGTAAACGATTAGAACGAAATATGGCACGCGGATGCAAAACTCTTGAACAGAAAAATAGCGGGAAGTCACGTCCGCGTCGTAAACCCGGTATAAGCTATAAATATTTTAGTTACCTCGACTTCGGTAATAACGAAAGAGATCCCGCGATACAGTTTCGTTCGTATGATGGCCACCATCGGCGAGATATCTCACGTACACATTTTTTCATTGAAACGAGAGTTCTAATTTGAAAAAAATCAATTTGTGGAAGGGATGCTAAACGAAACACACGTACGTATTTGTCGCTTTCGGAAGCAATTTTCTTTATATGTATTTTCTCTTATACATGTTACAATTCAATTACATGGAATAACGTATGTGTGATACGATATAATTTTCGCAAGAAATGACCAGTTTTTACACTTTTTACAAGTCAGACAAGTTTCGATTTTTCTTCAAAACATAACTCTCATCCTAATAAACACGTGGAAATATCTCGTTTGTGGCATTGTATTGTGTCACAAAGTATCATCGTTTGTGGTTGCAAAATGATTAAACATAATGGTCAGGTTTCTTTAAAAAGGAGCATCAGTGGGTTGGATAAAGCCTCGTCGGACGGCAATTAACCTCCCGTGAAACTAAAGCCGACGAGGATTATAAACTGAAGCGGAAAAGAAAATGGCAGAGAGAATTTTTCAACTAATTCCTTATCCCACCAAGTGACACAGTGGGATTTTGGTGCTGGATTTTTATCGAAGTAAATCTCTGGCAACAAAAATATAGATTACATACACGTGCAATTATATACATATCTTTGAAATGGTAATTGTTCGAAATACATAGGAAAACTGAATAAAGAGATTTCAACGTTTTTTGGATATTCTCGAATATTTCCATTTGATTGAAAACTCTTTTCAAAAGAATAATAACAGTGGCCAAATGTCTAAATTTTTTAAATCGTTTACCTTACTTTCATTTTGCAGCAGCCTGAAAGATAGGTATTCTGGTTTAAAATTTCGCAAAAATCGATCTTTCTCTTTTTCTATTACATCATGCTTGCATGCACGCGTTTGAAAAGATTCGCTTGATTTCGCAAAATTAGCCTAATTTGAAGAACACAGCTTTGTCGGTGTTTCCTCCTTGCACGATATTCATTGTCCTAGTTTAGAGGAAGGGTACTTTCAGAGCTCGTTTATAACCACATCAAATACATATTTGATCCCCACTAAGAAGAGACATCGATGCGAAAGAGCTCTGTGTGAGAGCGTGAAAATAGAATTCTTCTTTAAACAAGTTTTTCTCAAAACCTCGTTTCTTGAAACGACCCCCGCGACATTTCAAATTCTAGTTTTATTCTGGCAGGCTGATGTAAAATTTTGGAAGAATCTGTAGTGTATGTGCTGTTACCGCAATTAGAATTTTTGAAATCCGTTTTTTCAACGCGATAAAGACAAAATAACGTCGAAGAAAACAATATTTCAGATTAAAAGTGCTTTAACAATCAAGATTTTTATCTTGTTTTCATTCACGTTGATTCTTGATTTTCTCGCTTCAAATTAGTCACATCAGCCAGTTTATTTTATAACTTTAAATATCCATAATAAATTTACGTAAAAGAAAATCGACAAAAAAATTTTGTGGTTTCTTCGGGAAATTGACTTATTTAAAATAGATTGTCTTAAACTAAAATACCTCCTTAAAATATTATCGAGGAGACACAAATTTCGCAGTCTGGATGTTATACAATATCCCTCTCTCGGTTTAATCGAGACTATAACTATAAATCGATTTGAAATTTATATTTCCATCCACAGAAGTATCGTTTCACTTTTCAATGAAACGACGAGCGGAAAATTGGCTTGCTTGGATACACTCGTCGAGACGAGGCTCGATAAAAGATGAAAGACAGTCGGTAATGATTAACAGTAAACCTTTAGAATCCTTCTCGAAGGACTGAAAAAATATACCTGGTTGTGCCCATACAGTCGCGATGTCTAATTTAAAGCTGCCCAGCGTTAGATTAGCGCGTAAGAGATTCCGCGATTGCTGCACCTGCGTATCAATAGAGGGTAATCTCATTTCAAATAATCTTGATCCACCTTCTCTTCGATTATTATTCATCGCGTAAAGTGGCCTTTCGCGTACATATTCCCATGAATATTCAAACGCTAAATGTTCGATTTTTCGAACAAGAAATTATTGATGCTCAAACTGCCGTAACAGCTGCTGAAAAATGATCGCACGACAATCCACCTGAGCTCATTTCAAAGCGTGCAGTCTCTATTTTCACAATCCTGGACCAAAGTTGTTTTTTCGTCATGCAACAAGTGGAAAATACACTTGAAGATGCTACAAATTCAAATATTTCTAAGAACTTTTAAAGATTTCTTTGCTGCTGTTTTATTGAATTTTCGATTTTCTCGAGTTTCCGCCGCCCAAAATTTAATGAAACGGCGGTAAAAAGTCGTACGTCAAGTTTTGAAAGATTCGATCTTCAATCGGTAGCAATCTCAGTGACGAAAAGTATCGCTTAAAATTTGAATTTATAGTATTTTTGAAAAAGAAGTATCTTTGCTTCGCTACGTAAAGAAATATCTTTCCTAAAAAAAAAAAAAAAAAAAAAAGAAACAAACCCAGGATAGTAAAGGCTTTGAAACGTTCTGAAGTAAATTGTTGCGCGATCTTTTTTCGCGTTTGCAGCAGTTTAAATATTCACAATTTCCGACAAAAATCGAGAATCTAGTGTCCGAATATTTATGGAGATAACTGTACGCGCACGAGCTAGCCCGTTAAAGGGAATAAATAAACGACCCAAAATCCACGAATACTCCGGATTCACGGATGGCGAGTAAACACTCGTCGATTCTTTTTTCTTTTCCCCCCTTCTTCTCCAATTTCCTTCCCGTTTTATCGTTTGCGTTTCTACATGTCAAATCAATAAATCTAACCCGTGTGCTGCTTCAACGCTCTGCAGGGAATTGACACCATTGTGCAAAAAACTCTCACTCTTCTCTACCAGAAATGCGCTGAAACACGTGTAATTAAGAGCAAACGATATTCTATTTGTACCATGCATCGTAAACCATTAGTTGTTCAGCTTCTCGTTCAGATGAGATATGAAAATAATTGATTACTCAAATATAACGTTGTCGGCAGGCACAGTTATAATTATGGAATTAAACTGAACGAAATTAATCAAATTAGGCGAAATTAAATTCAACGATGGAATCGCGGTTATAATTAGTGAACTTATAAGTGTAAATTGACTAATTAATTGCAAATTGTGAATTACGTTATTAACTGTACGTAATAAAACTGTACGTTTGCGCAAATGGTTTTTAAACAATTGATAATTAAACGATTATTAATGAAACGGTCCATCCGGAGATAATGAGAAACATATTCGTTGCCCTACTTCGAAACGTACCACGTACGCATCATATTGGTTTCATATTATACGTACGACATGTGTTTCGTATTGACACGTATACGTGCGTATCGTATGTACATTGTATTCATTTGCATATTGCCGAAAACGTTTTATTTAAAGAGCAAGCGCGTATAGCGACTCATTGCTTGCACGTTGCCCGTGTTCATCATAAGTACCGAAGGCCGAATTAATAACTCTAGTTATCTAACGAAGCAGATAGCTTCCTAACTTCTATGAACAGCGCTCTCGCCGATTGCGTGAGATCAAAGAAAATTTAACAAGCGACTTACCGACAGCGTGATAATTTTATCGAACAGCATGACGGGCGGCATGTGAAAATCGAAGACGAAATACTGAAAAAACAGAACAACGGAAGATTATTTTTTATCGAGAAAAAATTTCTATGTTCTTTGAAATATGTAGGAGGAACGTGCGATGCCAACGCACAATCGATGTCGAATGAAAAGGACAAAATGCGAGACCGAGAGATTGGATATTTTGGACGAATGAGAAAAACAAAAGTACAAATGACCGTCCATTCAATGCTGACAAATCACCGATATATCGAGATAGAAAAAGACTGCATAGTTTTTTTTATAGTACGTTTAAATGAAATGTACTTCAAAAGTCTTCGGACTTGATGCTATATTTGTTTCAAAATTGGAAAAATGGAATAATATATATATTTTCTCTTTTTTTTAAATAAAAATCACGTTATTTCACTACAAGTTTAATTGCTATTGATTCTATCGTAACTAGAAAAATATCATCGAGTATTGAAAATCGATTTGCCTTGAAACATATTGTTCGTTCTGGTGTTTCCTTCCTCTTTTCTCAAAATCCAAAAAACTATTTTTCGCTTCAAATAAAATTCACCAAAAAAAAAGACACGCACCTCGTTGTAATACGGGCAATTCGTAGATTCCTTGACGCTGGTGTATTTTCGTTGGTCTCCAATTTGCACGCAAACGACTGGATCCATGTTCAGACCGGCCAACTGTCTCGCCTCGATGATAGTGATGCAAACCTGATAATCTTGCGCCTTTAACGCGGTTTGTCCGGTGTCGATGGTCTGTAAGAATGACGGTTATACATCCTTCAGTCTATAGAAAGAGGCATTTTGTGATATTTCCTCGCGGGTTGTATCGTCTTCGACTCTGAAGAAACCATCGATCCTCAGGACGGAGACGGCGAGCGAAACTTCTTATGCTAAAGCTGTTACGCAATTTATCGCGCCATTTACTTATTTCCATCCCCGCCGTGCCACGCTCGAGAATGCCAATCTCTTAATGATCTCCGTTTTATTTGTAATTTTGCTGCTTAAAGCTTAAGCTGCACACCGATGCGGAATAAATTAACAAGCTTTCTACGCGTTTCCACCTAATTCGCATCGACACTCGTTGCTTACTAATTATTCTGTCGTACGTACAGGGTCGTCAAAAATTATACAATACCGCTCGTATCTCTAATTTTGTATCCTCCACATTGAAATTCAGAGAGAATCTATCTCCGAACGTATCAATGATTTTTCGATCAATATTTTTTTCTTTATAGAAATAAATCGATAAATATTTGAAATCTACTGTGACTTCTATAAGATCATTATTTAAATCTGTATCCTAACAACGATTTAAGTTCGACCAAGTTCTTAATATAAAATCACATCTATGAAATGTGTTTAAATTTATATTCTGACAATTCCATAATTTTATTTAGAAACGTACAATTTGACTTTGAACTTTGCAACTTTGTCTTCGAGAAAGTCTGTACCTGATCATAGATCGAATTTGGGAGTTTGAAGTTTCCTCGCTTAATTAACGCGAAAGAAAAAAGTTCTCATCGCGTTAAACTTTCAAAATTGACTTCTGGCCAGAAAAAATTCGGGTTTCCAGGCCACTGAGGATCCACTGTGGAAAAAAGTTGGTGCAAAAATTCGAGACCAATTCTTTTTCTTTTTTTTTCACTCTTTGCAATTTCTTTATATAGAAGCTCAATCGATGGATGCTCTTGAAAAATGAATCAAGTTTCAGAAGTGACTTGAATTCCCGTCAGCTCATTACATTAGCATTACGTATATAATGCATTTCGCACTTAAATCGAAAGTGGATAGTGTTTTAATTAGTAATGTCTAGATGGAACAAGAAATTGCTCTTTAGCACGAGAGATGCTCCATTCTAAATAGAACGCTAGAAATATCTAATGCCAACTTTACGATCTCGAGCTATTTAAAAACTGAATGAATGAAACTGTTTCAAGTGAAAGTTGAATAGTGTCAAAGACGACACGGTTTAATGTTACCGATGTTCCCTGCGAGTGAGAGATATACAGAGTTCAATTAAATGAAGTGTCAACCATGACACAAATCATACTACTGCGATGTATAATTTTTGATCACTCTATACATGTCATGAAGAGAGAAAGTAAAGTCAAATATTACAGGAAATTCGAATTTCAAGATTTTGATTTTTCTAACTCTCTTTCGGCTCTAACCCTTTCGAGGCAGATTTTTTTCGACAATTAACATATAACAATTGAAAAAGAATTAGGTTCAAGAAATTTCTGAAAGTGAGACCTTTTACATCGTACATTTCAACAAGTTTTCAGCAGCGACAGGAAAGTTATGTACTTATATGTATAAGAAAGAAATTTATTTATTACATTTACTGCTGGTAGCTTATATCTCGGCAGACACCGGAAAAGGTATACGTTTCAAAAGGGTTAATCGAATTCGAAGGATTGATCTGACCTTTGGCTTGGATTTCTTCGTTGGCTTCACGATCGCTTCCTCGTGAGCGTCCATCGTGTTTATTCCACCTTGGCTATCGTAATCAGAAACGTTCGTTTCCAAAGAAGACATCGAGTTCGTCCTCGAGGGTTCGTTCGATGTTGCGCAACTCGAGTCCCTTCGATCGAGCAATTCGCTGGTATCCGAGCCGCTGTCGCATGATCGAGCTCTGGGTGGCCTTTGCTTCCCCAACTTTATGAGGGATCTCATGCTCTTCAACGTTGAACTTCTACTACAAAGAACGCAATTTTTTTCATTTTACATTTTGTTATCAGCAATCTCTCTCTTTCTTTGTAATTTAAAATATTCGCAGCCAGCAATAGTAGTCTTACGTTATTTTCAAATCTGCAGTTGAATACAACCAACAGAGTCCTTCGACAATTTTTCCAAATTTTCAAGACATCGCGTAAAATTTTGGAACGTGAAACTAATTTGTGAAAGTTTGTAAAAAATGTTATTAAGCTTTGTTTATTATTATATCCATTTTGAAGAAGTACGTTTAACGAATTCGAATAACTCTTTCAATTTTAATATTTCCAGGAATTTTTCTTTCATTTTTCCAACGTCTGTGACATTTAACTTGGCCCTTTTAACTTTAAATAACAAGTGACTCTGAGCACGGTATTGCACAGGCAATTTGCTCCGATTTTAATAGTAGAATTCTTGCGACGTTCAACTACCGATTCTTAACAATTATATGCAATCTTCAGTCGAGGCTTTTGCGTCGATTGCGAGTGTATTGAAAAGCAAATGAGCAAAATCACATTGAATATATTCGTACGACTCGAAAATATAATAATTTTTAAACATTTTTGTCCTTTGCCGTGTATAATGCAATTAATCATTAAATTATACGTAACACAATTGTACGTTAAATTATATAATTATACGAAATAAAATTTATAACTTTCAAGTTACACTATACATTATACAAAATTAACTGTTACGCAAAATTTGTTCGCGTTTAACCAATAGAATATTTCCCAAGTTTTAGAAAAGTATTACGTCACAATAACGCATTTGTTATTCTATAAGATTGAAAAATGTTCTCGTCGATTCGAATTATTCTAAAATATTTATAGGAACAGAAACGCTGCGACGATCTCCGGTGATCACTGTGTCACGCGCTAAAATGAATTTCTCGCGTTCTTACGTTCAATTTATTCTGCATGCTATGTTCCTCCTAGAAATTGGAAGTCCTCGCTAATTTACTTCCAACAACAACCGAAACATTCCATTGTAACAAGAGTGCTTTGAAATTCTCGTAAATTGTTGCTGAAGCGTGGAACACTTGTAGCGCACCGTTTCTAAAGACGATAAGATCAACGTAAAGTGTGTCTCACTGTATCACGTATTCTGTCGCACAATGTCTAAAAAAGGCGACAGTACTTCTACTTTAAAATTGAGATAGAGAAGGAATATTAAATAAAGGAAGCACGTTTTTCTGTATTGATCGCGTGCTTCCTTTGTGTATTTGTCAAAATTTAAGAAATATATCAAGATTTGTAGAAATACGTGTACACATTTGACTTGTTCATATAATCTACCAAATATTACTTATTTTCTTTATTATGTTAGAAATTATTTAATTTATAATGTAATTTATTTTGAAGAATATTTTATATTTATTTATTACTCTTATTAAGTGCAATGTTATTTCCTGAGAGCATCTTATTTTTCTTCTATCCATCACTGTATATACATATACGCTGTTTACAAAATAAGAGGTTTCGCCAACATTGATTCAAGAGAAAAATGGATGGTGAGTGACTATACATAGAATACCATACGTATGAATAAAATGGAACATTGCGATGGTTTACACTGAAGCGTATCTATAATTAGATTGTGGATTTTTATGAAAATTTCGTACTTACGAGAATGAAATTAAGAAAGTAGAATTTCAATAAATTATTTTTTAAAAAAGTATCAAACATTATGAAAAGCATTATACTTTGGACATTTTATGCAGGATGCTTCAGTTTCTTTCCAAACAAACAAACAAAAAAGACGTCATACGTACCAAGGTAAAATATTTTATTAGAAAATTACGAAATTATAAATATCGTTTCAATTTCAATCCTGCACGAAAACATATCATATTTTTTTCATCAGGAATTTTGTATTTTTGCGACAATTTTGTAACAAAATATTTACAAATTTATATTTATACTTTCCTTGCTTTTAGTTGCAAAATGGAAAAAACTTGAAACATCTGTATGTGTATTTTTTCATACATACGTTATATCCCTATTCAAAAATTGTAACACAAGTGCGTCCTATCTCTTAAACTTGAAAAAATTAAATTTGCACCTTATGCAACAAAGACTCTGTAAAATGTTGATATATTAATAATTATATTGTATTAAATAATAGTATATTATTATATGAATATAAATGTAAATTTAAACACGATATAAATATATTAATATAAAATATGTATCATTACATATGTTATATTAATATAATTACAAAATACAGATTCAACTTAAAAGTTTCATCGTCTACGACGAACGCCGAATACAAAAAATAAAAGACTTTCGTGCTACAGAGAGTGTAATCTGTGCAATTTCGCGTAAATCCATGAAAATCCGCAGTCTATCGAAAACTGATCCGTGTTATTAATGAAGAACATTCGGTTGCTGTTGGTGAACTTCAAGAAGAGAAACAATAAATACCTTCGCCTCGGGTAGTTGCTGATTTCTTGCGAGGAAACAAAGAGATAGAGAGAGAACGAAACGGGGCAGAAAATCGGATAGATATTACGAAAGAGAATGAAAGACGCGAGACGAAAGCCGCGTCGGGTCAAAGCAATATCGTGCTACTGGGAATTTCTCACCTCTTGCGATCCGGCGACTTCTCCGCTGTTAGCAGCGAGCTACCCCTTTGTAGGATGCCCCGTTTCGAACTTTTCTGAGGGCTGTGCCATGAACCTTTTCTCTTGCCGGCGTCGGCGCCCGTGTTAGCTTGCTCGAGGCTTCTTTCGAGGTTCGCGATGTTTTGTTCGATGTCGATCAGCATCTGTTGTTCGTCCTCCATTATTTCCGACGGCGCGTACGAGCTGCAACTTCCGTCAGGCGGGTTGTATCGAATTTCAAAGCAGACAACAGCCTACGCATATCAAACGTGCATTTGTGTGTAAATGTGTACAAATTGTCTTGTATAATGACGGGTTTTAACAACGCGAAGGAAAGACAATGCGACGTATAAAAATAGTGACGGAGAAAAATGTAAGAACTCTTCGTTTGAAATCAAATCGAATAATAACTTATACGTGACAGTAACATAAATACAAATTCTATAGAATTTGACATTTATGTAAAATAATTATCGCATTCTTTTCAAAGAATTTATTATCAAATAATAAGAATTTTTATTTAATTGCGTGATGCGAAATAGCCGGCAACTTATGCATTGTGACATTTTTTTTTACTAAAAATCAATTTCTTCTTACCAAAAACATACCGTTATTATTGAAATAAAATATGCCACTATTATAATATTAATTTTACCGCAAGTGGAAAAATGTTTTCTTCAAAATTCGTCACTCTTAACAATTTAACCCATATTTTATTCAAAAAATGATGTGTAACATTCGTCGAATGGTGAAAGATATCGTCAACCATACGTTTGACTGATTTTTCTTCAAAGCGTAACAATTCAATCATGTCGCTTGATATGCGTTCTCAACCTACCGGAAGTGGTTTATTATTGAGGTCTACCAAAGCATCCGTGACAACGATTCGACCTTCTCGTACCACTGTTTGTAAAACCAAGCCATATTTCGCGAGCACTTTCTCGTTTTTCAAAACACCCCGCGATATCACTGCCAATTGTAAGATTTCCACTTCGTCCACTGGTCTCCCCAAGTTCCAAGTAAAACTCTGAAAAACATCAGATTAAGGTCAATTAAGAAGTTAATTAGGAACATCGATGAAGAGAATATTTAGTGCTGTTCCATCATGGTCAGATTGCGGTCAGATTGTTTGTGCAAATTTATATATCTACAGTGAACGCAGAAAGTACTCGTACTTTGAATGATGAAAAATTGCTGGTATTTTAAAGACGTTTGAATTTGCAAAATTTTCGGAAAAAAGAGCGAGAAGAAAAAAAAAGAACGAACCTTGAATAGGAACTAATTAAAAGTATTATGTTTCAAAATAAGCCCAATTGTTCCTTTTTAATGTCATAGCAGTTTAAAATGTCGACAATATCTCATCATGCCGAGTGGAAAAATTGTCGGTGCCTTAAATTATTATAACTTCTTAAAAAAGAAATCGTAGAACAATTCATCTAAGTTTATTTTATAACTTGAAGTCTCTATTTTAATTACATGTTCCTTTTTCCACAGATATTTTGTACATCATCTTGAAAAAAGAGAGCTAAGAATATTTCTTTTCTTGAAGATTTTCCAATTTCAAGCATCTTCATAGACACTGAAAAAATTGTTTTCATAACTAAATCCGCTATGGTTCTGGAAATTGAAGCCTCTCTTAAAATTCGTTATTATAATAATTGTTTTTACAAAATACTGACAATTTTCTATCCAGTGTACGAACACGTTCTACGCTCGCTGCATGTATGTGTATTATTTGAAATGTAAGATTTAATCAGAGATTCATTCCATCCATTAAATATTAAAAGGGATACCGCAATTATCGGAACATCTATTATTCGAACTCTCTATTATCTGAACGTTCTATAATCTGAATGTTCTATTATCCGAATCATTGTGCGTATGTAGCCATACAGTATTTTCCTTTATCAAAATTACCGAAGGTAACAAAATCACGTTGCAATATTTTAATTTAGTACAATAGAGCCTCCCATATCCGGACTGATAGAAAAACAAAAGTATTCGGTTAATAGAACAACCACTTTTCGATATTAAATTGCGTACATTTAAGCGGAGATTTAAAAAATTCTCAATTTCAATATTTAAGAATACTTTCTTGTTCAATTATCTAATTTACTTAGAATAAATAATTTTAAATACAGTTGAGTACAATCTCTTTGTACTTTGAATCATCGATTCAAAGATAATTTTGCACGTTATTAGACGCATTTTCAACATTTTTGTACACTTAAATTTCTCATCTGCAATTTAATTATTACCTTCGTCATGATTTTGATTTAATGGCTCTTTAATAATCTTTTTAAACGTGTTAAACATTTCTCATTTTCAGAAAGAAAAGATATTTAAACTTGAGGAATAATTGATAATCTGTATGGTAAGTAGATCAATGTATCAACGCACGAGTCAAAGCAACAAATATATGGTCGATCATTTACACGTACATCGTAGAATAAGTAATCAGAAAATTGAATGCGTTATCGAGGCGTATTTGGAACAGTTAAGTCGACGCAGGAGCAGTAGTATCTAGAATGGATTATCGCTTTTACGTCATCCTGCTTAATTGTGTGAAATACCTTGCAAACTTAATTATCAGGATTACTGGCGATGATCCTGTATAAAGGATTAACTTTGACCACGTGCCAACGTTTCAAATCGAATTTCAATTTGATTGCTTTAACGTTGACGTTATCGATAATATGCCAATTAATTTTTAAACCGATCGACGCGCGAGGGCGAGTGTCTGTCAACAAGAAAATTAATATGTCTCGACGAGAAGCGATATTTCACAATTTTACAATTCATTACTCTGCAATTTTTCGAAAACATCGCCCGAGTGTACAACCAAGTGCTTGTACAGTCCTAAAATTTGGTCGGCACATATGTGGCTCGTAGTGACCCGTTTATGGATCGATCTCGCGAGTACGCTGTTCTCCTTTGACCGTTCCAATTGGACTAACAATTTAATTACGAGTAGTCACTAATTAAAAAATAGCTACTTCCTCGACTGACTATTTTTATGCTCTTTTGATATTTAAATGTCAACATTATTTATACTTTTCACGAAAGAAAAATCGCATTCTTTTTGTTATAGGAATAAAAATAATTAAAAACAAAGCAGCAAGCAATAGCAGCGCAACGCTGACTAATCGATATATGAACTGCGTAACGTGTGAAATACTACATAGTGTTGTTTAATAAAAACGACGAAAAAAGAAAAATATGTTTTGGAAAATTATGTCCTTCGCTGAAAGAACATTTAACATGTTCGATAAGATGCGATTTTCATGCAATTCTTTTCAGACTTTGGTACGTTTCAATAATGATGAATTGAATGATGTATTATCTGATTTAGCTAGATACTATTCGAAATAAATATATTATTAGGATAGTTTAAACATGAAAATAGTTTTTCTTTAGACTGGTTTCTTTTAGATAAGGCAGTATTTGGTTGTCAAACGAAATAACGGTTTGTTTTATTTTTTATTTTATATTTAAACAAATTTTCTTCAAATAATTTTTAAAAGTTTTTCTAATTCTTCTACCTTTTCCAAATTGCCATTTTATTTTCTTTTCTTTTCTTTTATTTGAATGATCGAATTAAATAAGAAACTATGGCAATAATAAATTAATTTAAATAATTCGTTACTCTAAATTATTATTTTTTCATTTTGTTCCAGATAAAATGTGTTCAAGTCTGATTCTTTTACACATTCTCTAATTGAGAAAAACAATATTCACAAATATAAATATATATAAACTACAATAATGAAAATATTTCTATTATGAATTAAATCCACTGAATTGTAAAATCATTTTCGTAAACTTCGCTTTAATCGAGCAAAAAACTAGGTCGTGATAAGTATACTTGATACACGTACCGACTGTATGCATGTATATACATATGTATAGTCCGATATGCTCGTTGCCACGCACAAACCTAACTTCCTCTTGCTTGGTTATAAACTGTACGTACGAAAATTTATGTACCTATACGTGTGTGTGCAGTCGCAATTCTTTTAACATTATGTAAAGTTCTTTCCACAAAGGAGTAACACTTTCATTGAAACGGAATATTTTACAAGCTGCACAAAACGATGAACTGCGTCCATTCAAATTTCCTTTAAGCGTAACATTCCTCGCGTATTAAATCAAAAATGTTTACCACAATTGATATCTCGTAAAAGTTCAAATGAAAATTTTACCCTCTCTCGCTCAGTAATTGGACAGATTTTCATATCAAGATTTGATTAATTTTAATGAGAAGTGTATTTAATGTATAATTAATTTAATATATAATTTATACATACTGCTGAAAAAACCTGTTCATTACAGATGGTAACGAAGTACGTGTTAATTTCACGCGGTGACATAAAAGGGTCAAGAGTTGATCGTTCTAATTGAAAAGTAAAATTGCACTGAAATTGAAAATTGAACGATCACTGGCAATTTCTTCTTCCGTTATAATAACGTCAATTTATTATTACTACATCATTATATTCAGATTTTTAAACATTATATTATTATCGATTTGTTATTCTATCATAGTAATGCCAGTTATTATTATTATTATTATTATTATTATTAATGTATGCTTATTAAGTGTTATGTAAATCATAAATTATAAACATTTTATACATAAATTTTGTTGATTTGATTTATCAACAAAAATTCACCGACTTAATAAATATTTATAAATTTAACGAAAATTTTAAAAATTAGCTAGATCATAGGACACTTGCTCTTCACATTACTTACCTCATCAACTGTGATGTGATCTCCGCTGTCTTCGAGGCATTTCGAGTAATGAGGGGCACCTGAAACAAATTTTTCGAAAGAGTGTTAATATCAACGAAATATAAAAAAACCGTCATTTCCATATACCACAATAAATTTTATAAACGAATAAAACTATTTAATGATTTTTTAAGCGCAAGGCTAGGTTAGTGGAATTTTATGGGAAAGCTTTCATCCGTTATTAAAATTTATTACTCTTATATCGTTGACTGGTAAAAAAAAAAATATGACGACCATAATTAGATTTTCATTTGTGGTTAGTTACATGTACAACCGCAATTTAAGTTACAAGCGCAATAAGATATCAAAATACGGAGTATATTTTGTAATTATCGAGATAAGTTTCTAACTTCGAACAAAAGCTTTCAATTTGGAAAATTATTATCATTCGTGACATTGTTATATCGCTGGTTACGTTGAATCATGTAGCAGTTGAATATTTTCGCCTTTCTCGTTATTTCATTTAAACGGTAATTCTTTTTAAAGGAGCGACAGCTAAATTGCTTACGCATAGTAGCTTTTTACGGATAACAACGTTGTTTAGGGTGTGCACGCAAACTCATTGTCAGTAATTTACGTGTGCTAAAGTCGGGAATCGTGTTAAGTCTCAGTCTCATACACTGAAATTTTACACTTTACACTCCTTTCTCTGACAGAATACCTATGGAATACGATGAAACATATTTTTCTTTACATGAAAAAAGAGAACAAAGTAGTCGTCTATCAAATTATATTCAAGTCATAACAATGAAAAGGAAAAAAGGATGTGATAACGTTCGAATAAAGAATAAACGTCATCTGACAATTATCAGACTGTTGAATTTTACGTATTTACAGAAAATTAAAAATTTTAAAAACACGATAAAGTGTGGATTATATTATTATTTAGCGAGGGAAAGAAATCTCTACTTTGATTCTCTTTCTTTAACTGTGTCCATAAAGATTGTTGAAATTATGTCAATAAATATATATGTCATTGGTATAAAATTTCAAAATTGCGTACAGATTTCGAATTTTCTGCCATGTGTATAAGTTTCTTGACAAAGAATCTTATTTTTGTACGTGTTCGGGGCACATTAGGAAAGTAGATGGAAGATCTTTTAGCGGGAAGAATTTTAAGATAAAGAATCTCTTCTGCATATTCCGTAATTGTTACTTTGCGTAATCGTTACGTGCGGAGCGTTGAATATTCAATTTAGAAAGCTCCGTTTAAAAATATAACGCGTTGAACAAGTGGGTCAAGCAGAGAAATTAAGACGATAACAGGTTACAGGAAGGAAGGAAAAATAAAGAAAACACTGCTCTCGTAATACACGTAAGAATTTTATATGTGAATTCGCGTATTAATTAATCTCGAATAATATTAGAACATTTAAAGAGGGTCGAGTGTAAAATCTTTATGCGGAACTTCGTATCACGCGAGCCGGTGAATCGTCCGTGAACTGGGGCAAGCATGATTAAATGAAAGTTTAATTTCCACAAGCTAGGTTAACCTCCGTTTAACAATTTGTCGTCGTTATTCTGTCTTGCTTTTGAATTTTCCTTTATACTTGTCCACAATCCCGTGAGATGACCGAGTGAAACGACCACCACCATTGGCTTCGCTCGTTTAACCTACCACTAACCTTTGCAATTGTACCCTCCAAATCCTCACGCTTCGATAAATATCAGCGGCTGAACTCGCTCACTCCTAACAGTTTATTAACATTTTGCGATGTTGTTTATATTCGGCGAGCGACGTTACATTTTTAAACACTGACATTTTTTTTCAAATGTTAGAAAAATGACACGTACGTATCTTAGGACGAGTACTGTGTCTGTATGATAAAAATAGTATAATAAATACATACAGCAAATACAGTATTTATAATGTAAATTGCACAAAGTATAAATTATACGACACAATATAAAATATATAATTAAGCGCAAACGTAATAAATATAAAACATAAAAATATGAATACAACAAATGTAACGCGTTAAAATTTAAAATATTTCGATATGTAGAAACAGTATAGAATTTCGTAGAAATTTGACCCCATTTTAGTTTGTCGTTGAAAACGTATTTCACAGTGAGACGAATTTTCACTCTGTTCACGTCATTCTCATTGTAAATTAACTCTGACATAACTTTTATACAAAATTGTTTGAAGAATCGAAAATGTTTCAATTTCTCACGTGTACTTTTGTTTGAATTTTTAATGCATTCTTGATTTGTTACATGCTTCTCGTTCAGTATTAAACTTTTATACTTTTGACAATTTAGTGATCATTCAAAAAATTAAAAATAAAAAAATATCCCAAGACTTTAAAATTTAAATAACAGCGTATAGATAGGCGTAAAAATTTTATAACTTATGTAAAATAAAAATATTAAAAAAAACTCTATCAGTTACCCGCTGTTAAAATTCAATTTATACGCTAACAACAAGTAAATAGTAAACGAAAAGCAGGTTGAATTCATTTTTTGAATGTTATTTATATCATTCTATCTTAAAAATGTAAAATGTAAAATATAGTATAAAATGCAAATTCTAGAAAAATAAAATGTAAAACATGGCTTGAAATGGAAACATTGTACAAATAGAATCATTTTGTAATTAATCCAGTCGATATTGCGCTACGATTTGAACAGAGCTGTTTAACAACTTGCGGTTAGATGCACGATATACTCTGTGGTATCAATGACTGACTCATTCACGACGTACGTTCAACGGAAGAGAAATTGATTATTCGTTATAAAGCACGTTATAAGATCCTTGTCAGAGTTGTTTACATGAAAGGAAAAGCTAATCGATGGATAAACGATAGAAATAGATAATACGTTTGTTCTAAATAACTGTAAAAGAAAAGTTACACGCAAAGAGTACCCGATATCGTGCATCACGGTGCTTACGACGAACTTTTCAATCTGTCATTATTGAAATTTCATGAAAAATTAAGGTATCGCGAAAAGCACGTGTCGATTAAGCGCGATAAATCTGCGTGTGGCCGCCGTTCTAGATAGAAACGTTTATTTATAGAAGAACTAATTTTAATCAATATCATCGATTAACCTTATGGTAACCCTATGAAAACATGGGGTTAGTTACATTTAAACATCGAAGGGCGAAAAACCGTTTTCCTTTTTTAATGAATTGAAAAGATCAAGATCTTCGTTAAATGAGTGGCAGTGCAAAAGAGCTCTTTATCCCACATGCGATTACTACACTTGTTTTGCTTGGATCAATCGATCCTGCAACTGATTCGACTGTTCAACATCACGCGACATAACGTTATTTCGAAAAGTATGTATTTGTTATGCTCTCCGTTTACTATAGTTATTTTCATCTCTTTATTTATTCCTACATAGCAAAGAAATATATATCGGATTTTATTAAAATACGCGTTTTTAATCTGCTAAAATAAAAAATGATTCTTTCCAATTATGTGATATGTTAAAATTTCTTCGTTTTATTTTTCCAAGAAATGAAGAATTTAAAAGCAACTGTGTTACATATATATTACTAACGTTATAATATTACAAATGTTTATAACATATAAACGTTTAGTAATGTTATAATTGAATTAACTGCATAAATTATAAGATAATATAATTTATAACATATAATAAATAATGGATAAATTATATATATGTAGATAGGTAGTGAATAAATTACGGTATATATGAACGAAATTATAACATAAATAATTCGGTAACATTATGATGAATCCCGCTGTATCTTACGTAAATATAATTTTATATTTTATTTTATTTTATATAAAATTTACGATCATACGGGATTATTTAATATTCAGCATTGAATTACAAAGGCAAAAAGATATAAATCGCTATAAAATATCCGACCATTAATAGAAATTTTTTACGAACAGAGACTTACGTGTGCGGACATGAAAACGCTCTACTTCGTTCACTTTACGCGAAATTGTAAATTAAATCGAGCGCAAACTGTCCTCCGGTGTGTTACAAGAAAACGAGAAGAGAGAATAACCGATCCTTGCTTTAATGAAATTCGAATCGATTATCAATTACATTTACTCAACGTCGATCACCGGCCACGTCCTGCGTACGCTCTCGAAGTTCAATTAACTTTGCAAATGTTCAGAACTTAACGACAGTTTTCGATTGGTAACAAAGAGAACGCGAGTCCCTGATCGTCGTACGCTACGACGTTTGTCAATGTCTACACATTTTCAGTGATGATTAGCCGTGATTAAATATCCACTGTGCGCTGAGACTTACCCCGGAAGTCAACCTTCACAACCTTGTCCCCTTTAAATTTCAATCCTTGAAAGTTCTTGACGATAACGACGAGCGCCATCCTGCGTCTCGATTGTCTCTTAAATTCGACTCGCGGTTGTGAATTTACCGTTCGTTAAGCTCGTGTGCTGCGCTACGCCGCATGTTCCGTCCCTCCGTCACGTTCTTCGATCATACTCCGGTTACGCGAGGGCAAAGCGACGAGGGCTCGAGAAAACGGGCTAATCGAAACCGTTCCGTCTTCCGCGTGAATTAGATTCGCGAAAGCGACCAGAAAGCTCGCGTTCAATCAACTGCAAATGGCATTGCAAAACGCGCTCGGTCGACGCATATATCTTGAGACCGGTGTGATGTCGCGATTAACGAACCTAGCGAGCGAGGCACGTACCCGGATCGAGCGGCTGACGAATTCGGACTAGCTGCGGTGTTCGCGCCCCGAGTCCTGTCCGTCCTACAAGTCCTACCGGACCTACCCGTTCTGCCATCCTGGAGAACCAGCGCACGCGCCGCTTTACTACTATACCTGCGCTAGTACACACGTATACACACACACACACACACACACACACACACACACACATACGTGCATAGTACGTCACGCGTCATCAGCGCAGTTATTCGCCGCGACGCAACGCGACGCTTCTCCCCCTGCACTATACCGTTCCGATTCCTCGGCATTCGGTTGCCGCGTATTCAGTGACGCATACCGGTGTGTCCTCCTGTTTGCTGTTCATTCTTACCGGCATGTCCTCGTGAATTGTCGGAATACTCGGCATACTGTATATTGTATCAACAGAAGCAGACCAGTCTATTCATTTACAGGCATTTGTCAGCCTGTTTCACGTTTCTCGTTTCGTGCTTGCTTGACACAGGTACCAGTCGTCTCAACGATTACACGCGTGCGTTTTATTTTCTTTCGTACAATCCGGGGGCGAACAAATTCTACTCCGAAACTTATTTAAACTGTCTTACATGCATTCTTTCGTAGTGCTTTTATCAATATGTACGAGGCAACACAAATTAAACTTTTTGCAGTACGTTCTGTGTTAGTAAAAAGAAGATAGAGATTAAAATGATGAGACGTTTCGTGAAAAACAATGGATAGAAACAAAAGAAACGAGTTTAATAATTGTTTAATACTAAGACAGCCATTCTTTGAGGTAAAAATTTATTATATATAGGTTTTTAATGATTTTTTGGCCTGGTTCTTCCTATTCTTCGACAATACATATTAAATTTCCTCAACAATTTTTTATAATATTAAAGTCTTGGAGACTTGACTGATTATACTAAAACACGAATTTTTTTGTTTTGCAAATTATTGTTTAATTTATTTCCGTAATTTATTTCCGGCAATTCGTGTCGCATACGTGTTAATTTGTTCGTCAATCATTTCAATATACTTTTTACTATTTCACTTTTCAGTAATAAATTGTATTTCCACCTTACTGTAGTAATCAACACCTTCCCATGGGTCAACGACTCGGAAGTTGTTGCTCCTTTCGTAAACCATGATAATATTATAGTAGTGAAGGCCATCAGGTCCGTCTAAATTTACCTCTTTTCATCGGTAAATTTGACTCTTCGCCATTTCTTATTCGTATAAAATATGTTCTGCAAATTGCAAGCTTATGCTCTTGCTTTAACCAAGGTTTCTGTTGCAATTTTCGTCGTTTCAAATGTTCACAATTCTTTAAAAGACGTAGAACATTCTCAACATTTGTCGTAATGCTTGTTCTGCAATTTTTTTCACAATCAATTTTTTTGAATTTAACGCGTATTACAGCACGTATTACAGCACGTTTATCCCGAGCTGTTAAACATTGCGATCGTTTGCAACTTTCCTTTTTCTGTAATTATCGAAATCTTTTAATAAATTCATTATTACCTTACTATTTCTATGAACTAATACATACTTAATTGACTGTACTTCACACGAATGTTACATTTTCGATAGCTTGTGCACGATTAAGTTAATTAAATATTCTAGACTTGTTCGAGCTCGTTCGCCTCGCGGCTGCAGACAATATTTACATTTTCGTTTCTGTATTTCTGAGAAATTGCCTGTCTCGGCATACATTTAACATACTACATGTACATCGACGTATGCCAAATATTCCAAATATTTAAAATAAAATTGCCAGACATTAAAAACTGATGTAATAATCTACGCATTCTCTCTAATTTACAATACACAATATAAGAAAATATTGAGTATATTCTCTTTTTCTATATACATATGTAGAATATAGAATATACAGAATATTATTCTATTTTAATAAAATAAAATTCGATCTATTTAAATTCGACGAAAATAGCACCATGTTGTAATTAAAGGACAAATTTTATAGACTACTTTCATAACGTGGAAAAATAAGATTTTTATTGAAAACATTTTACCTGTCACAAATAAAATATTGCGAATAAAATATTGCATTATTACCATAACTTGAATGTTGAATTCAACATTTTATGATATCTTGTAATATTCCGCCCCAGGTTAAGTTTCTAATGATATAAAAACATTTAATTCGCGTAAATAATAATTGTATAATGGATGAAAATTCTCAACGAACTTACTTGTTAGTAATTGCACGATATAGTTTTGGAATTATAGTAAATTGTTGTATGGATGCACCCTTTATATAGCACCGCCCAAACTTGACAATTTGCACATAAATGATTTTATGTGCTCCGTAACAGAATCCAGGCCAGTTCTTGCTACATCGAAGTTCTTGTAAATAAGATATAGTATTCCGAAGTAAAATAGATAGATAGCAATTATGTGAATGACGTATAATCTGTAAAAACAATGCGCGAATCGCGGTAAAGCGAAATGTTGATTTCGTGAAACTTTTTTAATAAAAGATCGGAATTTTTAAAAAAATATTTACGTAAAAATATTTATATTTATATTACGATATTTCTTAAAAGTTTGGAAGTAATAGCATTTCAAAACTAGCAATGTGAGAGTACGTTATAAAAATATGCAAAATATCGAGTCGCGAACGAGTCTTGAAAATATTTCGAGACTAGGAAATATCGGAATTCCTCGAATCCCAGAACATTGAGAATCCGAAGCACGTTTCCGGACCAGCTTTATTAAACACGCCCATGGTTTCACATTTTTTACTTTTGTGGTATTTCGCTATTCCACGATATAAAATAATAAATTTGTTACATGAAAGATCAATTTAAAGCTAATGTCTCGGAATCTCGAAATTCTCGGGAATCCTGATATTTTCGAGAGTCTTGAAATACTTTCGGGATCCTTCTCAATCCCGGCCCGATGTTTTCAAATTCTCGCATATTTCTGAAATACGTACATTGCTTGGTGTCTCCTGGCTTTCGGTAAGGTGGATAAATTCTCTTTCATGCAATATTGACGTGCACCCAGAATGCAAGTTTTTATGTACGCAGTGTCGTCGATTGACAAGAAATCAATCGGAAAAATCTTTTTGTCCTTGGGACTCATTTCGCCCCACATTATTAACAAATTCGTGTTATGGAAAATCCATTCCCTTGTAGTGAAATACTGTAAAACTTCAAGTCCAACGGAAATACGGTTTTGAAGACGAACCATGCTGAAAAAAAGAACAGCACGAAGAAAAGAGTAACACATAAAAATTTGAAATCAACAAGATTGGAAAGAATTGGAAAGGAATTGGCTTACAATCTTTTTTGCCGAAATATCAACATAAGAAAATCGATGAAATAAGCCGGTATAATGTGGAAGAAGAAAACGATCAGGTTGTGCACGAATTTGCTGTCGTGTATGTCACCGGTTGGATACCAAATTTGTTTTTCGAAAGGATACTTATACGCGATCTTTTTCCCTTTTCCCAATACTTCTCCCCAAGTGATAGGTAATACGCCACTTTGCGTAATATTGTACACCGGCATACTTGTATGTCTAACAATGAACAAATAATAATTATGTAAACTAAAGTGCACAGACTCAGAATTATTCGAATTATAGAAATAATCGAATAAGTACACCACCTAGTCATTAAATTGGGATCACTTACAAATTTTCAACATCTTGCAAAATTTTAGTAAAGTTGAATGGACGGAATGCAGTTTAATAATAAAGTTTATTAACTATTAAACTATATGCATATGCACTGTACAAGTATATGCAATATTGCATTCAATACATTGATAGTTCGTGTTTCTGCTCTTCGTTTTCGTTGCAGTATTTTATATACTTCTTTTCACAATACTCGATTATTAACGTTCTTCATGCGTAATAATTCTGTTGTAATAAATACACTCAAAACACTCATAATAAATTGTTAATTGATACGTAGTGATTAATAAAACTTGTAATTAAGTTTCGATTCCACTAAAAGCATATAACACTTTGAAAATTGTAAGTGATTCTAATTTAGTGGTCAAAGACTGTAGACTACTTTCTACAATACGCAGATCTCTATTTAAATTCCACTTAATAATGTTTATAGAGATATAAAAATGCATAAACATATAAAAATGTAAAATAAACATCAACGGTCTACTAATAAGGGACAATTGATCATGACAGAGTAGCTTACTTCATCGTAGCTGTCCTATGGCCAATTGCAATTAAAGCATTAATAGCAAGATCGACGGGTATCACTTCGGCATGATAGCGTCCATTACAGAGCATAGATCTTATCACGCCTTTGCCTCCACCCACCATAAGGCCCACAGGTCCATTTAGATTATCCACCCAACCGGGTAATGGTTCTGCCAAAGCTGGAGTTACTGTACATAGAACAATGCAATTTCAAACGAAATCCATATTTTAGCGACAAATTTAATTTAAGCCTATAAATATGTATAACGTAGATTAACACATACGTATGTAACAACACTATAAAATGAAAGATGAAGAAAGATATAGAATGAAACCTTTCGTTACAGTTTCATAATTGTTTAATGTAACGTGATACTTTATAAAAATATTGTGCCGTAATACTTATTGCAACATAGGCAAAGTGTATAAATTTCGAGCGGCAGTCAACGTGTTAAATAAGCGATCAGCTGAAAATAAAAATATATATCACAATCGTATCGAATACTTTCGTTTCATTCGTTTCTTTTTTATAAAAGTAGGGGAGGGGGTAGATATCCTTTACTGCAGTATGTATTTGTACAACACCTCACATTTTCTGGAAGTTGCTTTTGAAAAATAATTATTTGCCGATGAAATTGTTATGTTTTTACCTATCGATGGTCTGGCAATGCTGCACGGTAAATTCGGATATTCATCTGCTATCAGCTTTTCGGTCAATCTCTTTGAAAATGTGTAAGTATTTGGATGAACATCCAAGATCCTGTATTCGATAAAATCGACATGGATTAGTATTGGATAACCAAATAAAGTAGCTTGAAAATATAGGAATTCAAAGTATAGCAATAATTTGATTCTTTACTAATATTTTAGAAGAAATTAGAATTTTCACAGACAAGAAGTAATAGTGTAAGATCGCAATAAAATTACTTGGGTGTGATAAGATCGATAGTACTTTCATCCAGCCATTGAACCAATCTCATAACATCGTGAGGATCAGCTGATGGTTCGTAGACTTTCTCATCGAGTTCTTTTTTATCAGCGTAACAGAAGGCTGTGCTCAGGTGCACAAATGCCTTCAGCTTTTTCATCCTTTTACTTAATTCTATAACTCTTTCCGTTCCAATCTTGAATGGACATTATTCATAGCAACATGAAAATAAGTTACAAAGAAATGTGTAAGATACCACGAAATCTTTTAACTAATAGTCCCAATCTTAGACGACAGTATTATTAAAATAATAAAAAACAGAAGAAATCTTTTAATTAATTAATAAATTAATCGAGAAATTTACCGTATTCATATCAATAGCGTCTTTTAACTTAGATTCTAATCTTAGGGTTGCAGCACAATGGAATACCATGTCAGTTTCGTTGATCAATATATCGAGTTGCTCGTCAGTCAATCCTAAATCCTTCATACCAACATCCCCGCTTAAGGCTTTAACTTTCTTCATAATTTCAGGCTTTTGTTTCCGTATTCTTTGGAACATCTGTTCAACATTATTTCAAGTTTCATTAAATCGCGAAAGTACGTTATTAATAGTTTTCGATATTTAATTTCAGTGTTCTCCATTTAGTTGCTTCGTAATCAATATAAAAGTGATAAATAAAAAAATCGTAACTCATAATTGGACTGGGGATTTTTATATACTTGTGGAAAATTTAATAGATACAAAATTGTATGGAATACGTGTACAATACAAAAAATATACAAAATATTCAAATAAATAAGTATAAAATATTCAAAATATTCAAAAATATATGAAATATTATAATATTTTGTAAAACCTAAAGTAATTTTTTTACAGAAGTTTTATTTTTTTAATTACGTTCTCAAAACTCTTTTCTATAATTTTGCATAAAAATCGAATTAACTTCGATCAATTGTGCAAACAATCAAAGAAAGAGAGGGAGTGGAAAAGTTTTAAAATATACAAAAGAGTTCATACTTACAGGTAATTTAAACATTTCGTCGACCCGTATTTCAGAAGTACGACCTCTTTTCGGTCGTATCAAAACAAAAATCTTATTTAAATCGCTGCAGCTATAAAGTAATTTCTCAATGAGAACTTTTCCCATGAAACCGGTTCCGCCAGTTACAAAAATGGTTTTTCCCTTATAAAAAGATTGTATCTCGGTTAATTCGCCCATTTTTTAAAATCTGAAACCAACAATTACGAAAGACTGAACAAAACCATATTTTCTATCAGCTTGCGCAAAATCTGCAATACCGAAAATTTATTAGCAATTATTAACGATTATTATTCTATGCGTAACATCGATATTATTTCTTTTGTTTTAATGAGTTAATAAATTTTAATTAAGATAGAGAATAAGATAAGATCAAAATATGTATACTTGTATGGATATAAATTTTGTTTTCTATAATTGAAAATTTCTTTCTGGTTATCATCATAGTATAGTATATATTATAATAATCTATCCGTTGCAAACATTATTGTTTGTTTCTAAATATCGAAATCGAATTGGAGTCACAAACTGTGGACTTCGTAATGTATCCTTATTTCACACATTTCTTTTGAACGAAAATCAATAAAATGTCAAAAAATGGCACGGTTGAAAGACAACAAAATCGATCTTTAAAAAAGTTCTAACGTAGCAATCAATTGAATACAAATACGTCTCAATTTATGTTTTTCAAGTATAGATTTTATAAAATTAAAGCTAAAATAATTTTTTGAAACTAATATAATTTTTCGCGATACATAGTAGTTTAGTTTTTTGTATCGAGCTATATTAACGAGTCGAAAAATATATCATTTCACTTTAAAAAGTGGAAATGACTTTCCTCTAGCTCTACGCGTTCATCTATAAAAAAACTACTGAAACCAGATTTTAAGAAAAATTAGTTTTTTCTATAAATTTCTGTTACGTTTGTGTAACAAACAGCTTAAGAATTTGCATTCATAAATTGAAACCGATTGCTCACGTCAGTAAATAACACTTTTTTCTTGTGTTACGCAGGCAACTTATTCATCAAGAGTCATTTATTTTTGCGAATTATTTGCCAATTATTTATAACGGCTGTGTTTCCGGTCGATTTTCGCCAGTATTGCGTTTATTTAACCCGTACATTCTAAAATAGAAAAAAAATTTTTTTTTTAACAGATTTGCGACTGCATCCTTTCCTTTTCCTCACTGTACTCTATTTTTCCATTTTTCATTTAGTCAATTTCTTGACCGAACTTTCTCAATTCTGTTTTTGCCGTGAATGTTTCATAACTACGCGTTCATTTATCTGTGAATCTCGGTTCAGTCAGTCACTGTCTGATATTTTAACGAAGTCCAAAGAGAAAACCAAATTAAGCTAGTCTTTCCAGTGGATTGGCACTTTCGACGTATCGGTACAAAATTCATTTTTATCAGATCATGACATTACTGAATCTAATTCATAATTACATAACATCTTAGGTGCTCATTGGATTTTAGAAAACTCTGACAAAAAGATATATTTTACTATATAACAAATGCTTATAAATTTGTATAAAATGCTATTTCTTGGGAAAGACATAATGAAATACATAATAAAATAAAAAATCCAGCTATGTTTAGACGACGCAACAAACGTACCTGATTAATTTATGCTAAAAGTAAACGTCAATTGTGCTAACAACTCATCATGCACTTGACAGTGAAAGTATTTTTCGAGACATGGTAACATTTCTTTCTCTAATTGAATATTTGACTGTTTCTACAAACGTATAATCTCCCGTATAATGGTGCTATTTTACGATGACATAATAATATTATGACATGCTAATATTACAATCTCTTGTATTACGCGAGAATCTTTCTCTAGGAAGTAACGATGGTAATCAGACCATAAATCATTGTTTATTCCATACATATTTAATCTGATGTATTTTAATCCATCGATTTCGAACGAAAACAACAAATATTTCGACTACACGATATGAGTTTCATAACAATGTTTTTCGCTTAAAAAGATTATTACTTTAATGACAGGTGTCCATAAGAATGAGGTGAAATTACGAAGTTTCATCAGGAAGTGAATGGTCCGGTGATTCTATAGCATTAAATGTGGCAACACTGAACAAGTTTCACTTTCTTAGGACCTTTCTACAGCATTCAATATAAAATTTGAATTACAAAATGTGTTCGAACGTGTATAAAACATTTTTAAAACATTTCTAACGTTTATGTAATACAAATCGATTTAACCGAGATAAATTTGCCATTGCAACCGTGGTAAAAGAACAAATTGCTTACATGTATATGTAACACTTTTTCAAACTTCGTATAAATTGCATAAAGCGTGTTTATAATTTAAATATTTAAATATTCCGACAAACAAAAAGAGGACGTAATAAGTACTCAGATGTAATGAAGTTAATTTTTTTACAGAGAGAAGGGAAATGTATCAAGTACAACATGTAATTTTCATTCTTTGCAGACATTATTTTACATCTAGTAAATGCTTGTTTATATGTATATAAATTATGTATAATTATAGTAAAAAATATACATATACAAAATATACGTATTCCTTTATTATTGCGTTAAAATTTAAAAATACCTTACGAAAAACTTGAATTATATGAAGCGGATTCATTTGTTCTTTGAAAGGTCAAAGTTCATTGAAGATCGTTTTAACTTTTAAAAAGTAATTGTAAAAAAATTTCGTTCATTGTAATTAATTATAAAAACATAACGATAATTCGTATGAGTTCGGAATTATATAATTAAACTACGGATTTTTATGCAAATTAATATTTTTAAAATATTAATTTAGAAAACAAAATTTTGATGAAAAATTAGGTTATGTTAAAGAAAACTCTACAATATTATTTTATATTAATATAATTTTGAATATTTTGTGTTTCTTTCATATTATGTGTAATTCCACATTTTTAAATTTCCTATAAGTGCATAAAAATCCGCAAATGTTGGAACCGAGTGCTTATGTAAAAATAAAATTCATTTTCACAAGCACAATATATGAGTAAACATAATTTATTACAGAATAATGATCTTAAAGAAATAATAATCTTAAATAAATATTCCCGCTTATGTAAAAAGTATGTATCAAATATTGTAAAACATTATCATTGCATATTAAATTGAAAAAAAAAAATTATTTACGAATTCTTCAAAGTTACAGTATTATAGATAATGTAATATATTTACTTAAATTAACAATTATATCGATGAAATCAGTATAATTAATCGAACTGGAAAAATAATATTTTGTTTTTCTATCTAATCTTTCAGCACTCTCGAATCAATTTTGTCTGCATTTTTTTTTTCTGAGTTCTCTCTGTTTCTTTAATTTTTAATTTTTTTTTCTTTATAAACTAATGCTGTTATTTCATTAGTAAAACTAATGCTGTACTTTCTAATTGTAAGAATTTTGAATACAAATATACAAAACATCAAAAACAATAATTGAAATGTATGATCTTCTTAATATCAAAATATCAATAGCTACTTTATATTAATATGCTATAATAATGACTTTTAACATTTATTTATAATTTAATATTCACTCACCCTTAAATTTAACTATACTATTACCAAGAAGTATTTCATTTGATTAAGTTCATTATACAACAACAACGGGAAAAGTTTTTGAATTGGCAACAATAAAATAATGATATAAAAGTAAAATAAAACAAAAATACTTACTTAGCAAGATTAACCTGATAAAAGTAAATCAAGTTCCTTTAAAGATATTTCAATATACAAAATCTGAAGGAGAGTCGAAAATGCAACACGAGTTCGAACTGAATGAAAACGGGAGGAACAGTCGTGAACCACCGTGTTGAAACACACTGAGTTTCATCGTAAATGGAGTTGATAGTCATAGCAGGAATAACATCTCCCACCTATCTACCTTAACAAGTTATACCTTTTTTTTACATTTTTCTTGCAATATTTGCATCACTCTAAGCATTCAATTATAAAGAAACATGTATCTCCTTCTTTTTTTATTGTAAAGTCTCTGCAATTATATAATTTTTACGATATTTGATTTTAAAAAATTACTAGTATCATTGTACACGAGGAATTTGAGAGCAATGTAATTTAACATCAATTGAATTTAAGATTAATTAAACTTGAAATTCATGTAAAATTATTAATGTATTTTTTTAAATTAATTTTAGTGACTTCAAATACGCGCAATTTTATCCTTCTATAAATATTCTCATATCCTAATATTTACATATATATAATTTGGATAATAATAAAAGGTACTTTTTAACAGATAAGTGAAAAGTTAAAAACATATTCGAACATTATTATATTTCCAAGAAAGATGTTAAACATTTTGTTATATAATAAAATTTTATGGAAAAATTATAAAATTATATGGTCATTTATTATTAATTAATTAAATTAATAATAAGTGTAATTTCAAGTGTAATTATTTGTGTAAAAATAATGATATGATCGATATAGTTTCAGTACAAAACAATTTGAATACAATTTGAAATACATTAAATTGTATCTGTGTCTTTTACATTAAAGTTGGTTGTTTTTGCAACAGGTATACCAAAAATTTCCGTTACGCAAAGATGTTACATAAAGTCAATGCACATTATAGTTCATCGACTTTTACCATGCTCTTTCAGAAAACCTTGCTCTTCTTTTCCTCCTTCGTTACTCCTCAATAAATATTCGATAGACACTTTATCTCTGTCCGAGATTTTTTAACAAATTATTCTGTTAAGCAGTTTTAATAAATCGAAATCATTTTTAAAAGTTAAACTTTTGAAATATGATAAATATTTCAAAACATTTTAATATATATAAATAAAAATTATTATTAAGTTTATTTGGTAAAATTTTATATAGGTTAGAAAATATAAACATTATTGTTTAAGATAAAAGTAAAAGTAAAAAATTAAGATAAAAAAAATTGAGATAAAAAAGAAATGTAACATTTAATTCACTGTATCTTGTATAATATATATTTCTTTGCAACTTTGATACATCTTGCAAAATAGGAAACTAAGTCTTTTAAATGTAGTACGTTTATTACAGACGAGGTACTTAAAGTGACGTTTCAGCAAACAATGTGAACAATTCAACAACGTTTCAACAAATTGTTATAAAAAAGAAAAATGTCTTCGCATACTGAGCCGATTGTCGAAGAATTAGCTAAGGACTATGCAAATTATTTAAAAGTAGATTTATCTACTCACGTATGTACTGTTCATAACCTCAATGTGTAAACCTCAGATATTATCAAGGAATATTTTCTTATATCTTGTAAAGTAAGACATGCGATAAAAATGTAATATTACATTTCAGATGAAGATTTTCTATGATACAATTGAAGATGTAATGATGCGTTTGGAAGAATTTCAGTCAATTATTGAAATGGTTAGAGACAAGAAACATGAACTAATGATAAATTTTCAAAATAATATATACCTTGTGTTTTATATATATACGTATTTTGTGTTAAAAGGTTCAAGCTGAAAATAGCCAGTGTATTGATCAACATATTCCGAAATTACAAGATATGCAACAAGAAGTCATAAATCTTAACAAACGAGTAGATGCTTTAGAACATGTTATAGCAATGATTAATGTAAATCTAACAACATTGGAAGCTGCCGTTGATAATGCAGAAGCCGAACTAGGAATATCTGACAGACTATTTGGGATGTTAAATCGTTTATCTTTTTTTGTAAGTCATTCTTACTTCTATAATGTTGATAACATAATTACCTGAACTATGATATATGCATACATATATATTTTCAGAAGAAAACTCAAGAACCTGCGGTATCAAATAAATCATCAGTGTATGAACCTCCAACGATTTACAGAACTAATGACTACTTTAAGAGTGAACAATAGATTTAATTTCCATGAGAAATAATAGATTTGTAAATTATTTTCGTACATTAATGTATGATGCACATTGAAAAAATATTTAAGAGGTGTGTAATATTATGCGAATTTCATATATTTCTACTGTAGATATAAAATAAATCTATTTTAGTACATGTTTATCAACAATTCTTTTCAGAGCTGACATAAAATGTTATAAACAGATACATTCATTAATGAATCGAATAAAACAATAGGTGAATTTATATTGACTGAATAATATTAAAAAACTTATAATACTAAAATAGTTACCATTGTTTGAATTTAATATATTTTACTAATTTTGTAATACTGAAAAACTACATGATTCATTGTCTGATCATCAACATGCTGCAAGAGTACAAGTCCTTAATTGTGCTTTCTTTTCACCTAATAAACAACTTCCACCTATACAATGTCTCCATCTTGTTAATTTTCCTATACCACAAGTAACACTACAGCTTGACCAATTTCCCCATTGATCCCATATTTTTGGTCCTTGGCAATTCATTCTACCTATCATTAAAATATTTCATTTTTCAAATAAAAATATTCATTTTATAAAATTACTGTTAAAATTACTATAAATATAACATTCATGTTTCCTACATATTTTGCATCACCTTTCATAAAAAGTTTCAAGAATAATATTTTATAAAAACAAACATCATATATCTAAACAAAAAGTTATATTTATCGAATAACAATAAGAACAGTAAATTAATTGTTTATTGGCTATACCTCTTTGTTCACTTTTTTCCTCTTCGTCGTTATCGTTATTTGTAATAGTGGATCTTTGCGCTGTACGATGCAAATTTTCCTTTTGTGCGGGAAGTGATTGTTTATCAGGTATTAATACAGTATTACTTAAATAACTTTCAGACTGAAAAATTGGTAAACATTCCACAAAAATAAATATAATGATAAACGATTTTATCAAATTATATAACATAATTTACACTCCTGCTTTATTAATTTCACGCAATACTTTTTACTGACTGAAATTATCTATCAATGAACGAAATACTTTGATAATCTTGTTTAAACTACTCCAATAATTAAAAAATATATGAGAAAATGAAGTAATATTAGGGAATAAAATTAAATACGAAATTTTCGGAAAAAAAGATTCATTTCAATTCAATTTAAAGTTGAAGTTCAAATGTTACGTTCGCTCTTTTCTATAAATCTAAAATATGACAATAGATTTTCTCTTTTTAATTTTATTATTTCGTTTTAATACCAAGCCAGTGAAGAACATTTTTAGTATAGCATTTTTTTAATTGACATGGTTTTATTTGTGCTCTCTTCAACCCTTTTAAGCAATGTTCTGCTGAACAATGACGCCAACGAACTCGACGACCACTTCCGCATGTTACACTGCACGTACTCCAACTGCTCCAGTCATCCCACAATTCATTATCTATAATATTTAAAAAATGATTTATTTTACTACCAACAATGACTTATTTTGCTAACAAAAAAATAATAAATATATTTTTTTAATTAAATATGTTTAAATATGTATTTTAGGTAAATGATTATTAACAAGAAAGTGTTGTTTACTTACTATTGTCAGTAAGATTTCCTATTTCCTTTAAGTTATTTTGTTCTTCTTCGTGTGATTGCATACTTTTTATAAAATTTTCATAAAGTGGTTTATTTAAATAACTAAGTAATTTGCGCCGATGATTTGATGAAGTTTTACAGTAAAATCGACTATGCCATTCTGATATTAATTGATCCAACTTGATTCAATGTAATATGTAAGTGAATATTTATTTCAAATTATATTAAAATGAATAGCAATATTTGAATAACTAACTTTGATACATCTGTATTTTTCATTATTAAATCCGAAAAACCATGGAATAATTTTCTTTTTAATGTTTATCCGAATTTTTGGTAAGGAATTTAATTCAACAGAAAGAGAACTAACTTCTTGATTATCTTTACTAGTTTCATAAACTTAATATTAATCAGTATGATAATAAATGATTATAAAATATGCTTAGATATGAAATATGATATAATTTTAATTCAGTGCGAAAAAATATTATATAAGAAGTGTTTCAATGTACCATTTATCAATTACATTGGCATTCAAAGGTTTTAAATTAAACAGTAGAGTATTTTTTTTCGATCTAGAAACATACAGCTTTCCAAATTTAACTCCATTATCAGATGTTTCTAAAATAATACATGCTAATAATATAAACAACATAAGTAATAAATGCATATCATATTGATTTTTCTCCAAGTTTTATCAATGAAATCAGATTTACATATTAATAGGTTAAATTGGTTAGAAGTAATCTGTATAAATAATGAAATAAAGCACATTTTATTTGACAGCTTCACTCGCATCTGTAGCATATATAATATTTGTACTTACACACACATATATATATATATATATATATATATATTTGCAATAAAATAATTGAGTATGTTTATCAATTATTTCTTATAACTTCATAAATATATAAATATAGGTCTGAAATAAAAGAATAAAAGTCTAAATAAAAGTCTAAAAATAACAATATGATGCTTAATATTATAAATATTAATTAATACTCAAAAGCTAAATGACGTAATGCGAATATATTCATACAATAAAATTCTATTAATAGTATCAAGTAATGCCAAGAAATATATGACAGAGATACAGAAACAAAAAGAGATAGAATTAAAAACTGTTAAAAAAAAATAATATTTATAAGAAAAATTAATTAATTAAATTTGTTTTATTCTTTTAATTGTATATCTATATATGTGCAAGATACAGTATCTGTATTTGTTTCTATTCTTATGATTTCTTTCAAGATATTTTATACATTATTATAATTTAATAACTTTTTATATGAATATTGACGTATTTTTATATCAAACATTACCTTATATAAAAATATTGATTTAACTTTTTGAATCTATTGGAAATATTTGTTTTAAATCACAGTTTCATATAATTATGCTAAAGAATATTCATAGTCGGAAAAATGCTTTATGTGCACGACCATTTGGAATCTGCCCTTGAAGTCTTAATCTTCTAACTGCTTCTCTTAAATGTTTTGGTTGTAATGGACCTGATTCTTGATGATTTTCCATAACATCAAGGGCTAATTTAAGAATCATATTTGAATTAAAAGAAACGCTATTAATTGATTAAAGATTCTAATAGAAGCTTTAAGTATCATCTCACCTCCTTCTACTATTTCTCCAACAAATACTTTTGCAATACCAGACATAGCAATGACCACATTCTGTGACACTGAACAACCTGTTATAGTTTGCATGATCTGTAATATAGAACGCAATTCATAAAATATGTTTAGAAAAAAAAAACATGGTATTATAAAAAATGAATATTATGATAAATATAATTACTCTTTTTATCGCCGCTTTTGGAAAAGCAGCTCTTCTATACATTTCATATCTATCTAATTGATCTTCTGTAAAATTTGACACTAGTACTCTGTTAAGAAACAAATTATGAAGTAATATATTACTTACAAATTACATGTAACAAAATATAAATGTTATAAAATAATATATAATCAAAATATTTAAATACATACTGCATTTTCTCTCTCTCTTCCTCTTCTAATTCTTTTTTACTTTTCTCTTTACTTTCCCTTCTTTCTTTAACATTTATTGGATTTGCATGAGGTAACACTATGTCATTTTCAAATATATCTTCTGTAGTTTGTTCTTCCTCTCTACTCTCAATTTCATGTTTAACAATTTCTAATTGATCTTCTACTACGGTACACGATAAGTTTGATCCTACTTCTTCTCCATCTGATTGAGACTGTGAACTCATTGCATCAAATTCTTCCTAATGTTATAAATAAATGAACAAATAAATGGCAATCATTCTGAATTATACGTAAGTTCAAAATATATTTTTTTTGTAATATAGTATTGTATTAACATACCTTAACATGTATATTATCAACGTCCATTGATTCTACATCTTTGGTTACAGAATTTTGCGAAGGACTACTTTTTTCTTCCTTCTCTTCAATATCTGCATGTTCGCTTTCATTTCCAGAATCTTCCTTTCCAAATATATTATCCATAATGCAATACTAAATTACAAATATTATAAGTAAAGTATTTAGTATTTTTGTATTCTGATATTTGTAACTAATGAATCTTCTAAAAATGTTATTTTAGGTTAGAGTAAATATTACAGTGAACACCTCAAGAAAAGTTCAGTTTAAATACTTACTTGAAATATGATTTGATAAATAAAGAATAAAAGAGTTTGTGAATTTACATATATTTTATAATAATTATATCTAATATTCTGATATGATGTATATAAAAGTATTATAGTATATGTACCATTATTTATGGTTTAATTCAAATACATTATATTATTTCTTAAAATGATATTTATTATTATATTATAAATATTTAATTTCTGTTAATTTTGTATCGTGTAAATTTATCACAAGGTTAATTTTCTATATAAAAATATAGAAGATATAAATTATATTATAAATAAACATTACAATGATATAAATTGTGCAAAATTTAATATAAAATTTAAAAATTATAGAAATTTATGAAATTACCAACTTTAATCATTTAAATTACGTTACCTTTAATCATTTAATTACGTTAAAATACCGCATTTATCCTTACAAACGATAACTAATAAAACAGTTTATTAGAAATTCTAATTTTTCATTGAAATTGTAGAGTGCATAAAAGTATCATAAATTATTTTGGACGCGTAGGAGCGAGTAAGGACGTAAAGTTTAAATCGAACTGATTCGTATGTATCGACCCACATGCGCTCGTTTTATTTTTTATTGAGAGAAGCGAAATATTAAACGACATTTTAGAAAATTAATATTCACGCGATATATATTAGTCCAATAAAGGCCCATTAGGTCATAGAAAAAAATTCTGGACATAAAATGTGCATTTTCGTTGTTCGCAGAGTGGGAATATTTTTAGGAATAAAAAGACGCGAGGGATCGCAACGTGGCGCCAGCTGGTGGTCATGTGAAATTTAGTCGACAGTGTCGCGACGCCGCGACGTATTTGTCAATATCTGATCGTTTTCACGATTTTCACGGTTCGTACGTGTCTGTTGGAAAGTATCGCGCGATTTTACCAAGGCGGGTGATCTCGGTGATCGAAGTAGAAAAAGAAAAGCCGACGTTGGCCACCGAGTTCGATGGCGAAACCGAACTGAGAGGCGGAGGAGTGCTCGACGCGGAAAAGGGACATCGAGAACTGGCCGGGACTCGGGACGATAAGCTGGTAGCTGGTAGGTCTGTAACTCGGCCGTGTATACTGTCGATCTTGTTCGAGGGCCGAGGGGAGCGTGGTGGTGAGAGTGAGTGGAATACACAGTGAAATATCAGAGATCGAGAGGTAACATCGGCTAAAGAGCTGACGCGGTTCTCTCGTCGAAACATCGAATACCGGGCCTACCGAATGCAGTTTCAAGACGGAGTCGCGTATTAAGATGTGAGTACGGTGTGTCTTGGAAAATACAACACGGCGTTCGTTGCGTTGCCGGATTTCACGAGAGAATTATGGCGAGAGGAGAAGAAAGGGTTTCGTTGCCAGCGAGCATTGCATCCGTTGCGACGGCACTCCAACGAGTATAAGACAGTGGGGAAAGAGATTATCTTCGTAGAGACGGTATGGAAAACTGCCGATAAGGCAGGCAGAAAATATATTGTTGCAAATACGAATCATTTTTACATTTGAACTCTGCACAAACACGTAACCCGTTTATGTATGTAAAGTCCGCGCTTAAGCCGCGCACGTCTCTTTCTACGTACGCACACTGTTGTGCGCTTTTATCAACGATGTCATTCTAATACACTTTTGTGCTCGTGCACCTATGAATACCGTGACGGGAACGCGAGTGAAACCGGTCTTGTCTTTTCAAAAGCTCCTCGACTCGTTTCTTGATCTCCTTCTTCCACGAAAACGTCATTATTCTCGTTGTTTCAGCTTCAGATTTTATTACCTTCGCCTTCTTTGTACTCCCTGCTGAAGTGCATTACACTCTCGAGATGCGTCTCTCGCTTCGTGTTTTCTTCAATTTTTTTCAATTTCAATTTCACGCGATAACTCGCAAACCTCGTTAATCACCGTGAGATGAACTGTAATCTACATATCTCCTCTTCGTAATTTCCATATTTAAAACGTTTCTTTTTTTCACATTTGGATTTCAGGCAGTTTCAAGTGACAAATATTCGATTACAGTTTAGCGTTACCAAGTAAATTCAACTCTTTAAGTGTTTTGTTTCATTTTCACATAAATTTTACGTACACTCGCGCGTTTAATTATTTTTAGGCTTCGACGAGTATACTCGACAAAAGCGGAGTGAGTGCTCGTTTGTTGTAAAATTGAAATAAGTTATAACAAAATTTTTTAATTGCTCCTTTTAAAATTATACTTTATTATAAACAGTTATTATAAAGTTATATTATTTCATAAAAAATTATAATTGATAACAATTTTTTTTTTTTGTTTTAAAGCGTTTTAAAATGTGTTGATATGTTTTTTTTTTTTTACCGAAATTTTATCTTAATAGTTGATGCAAATTTTTTTTAATACATGACGAGTATACTCGTCTAATACTAAATTGATACTATCGCATGCACGCAACGAAACATAGATAGTCGGAAATCATTATCGTAACATTCTAATCAATCTTCCTATTAGTTCGATAAAGCTTCATTGATCGCAAGAATTTAACTCTTGTCAATTCGTTTTACGATACAAACATACCGAGATTTATTCACTTCTATACGTCCTAGTATAAACGAGTTGCTTTTATCACCATACAGAAATTAAGGTGCTATCTAGTTTATTGCAAACGCCTTGTTAAAAATACCTTGATCATACTCGTATTTTCACTCGTATCGCGAGTTCAGTTTACGATATTAAAGTCACTGTGCATTTCTCGTTTCTTCTCTTCTTTTTTTTTTTCTACAGCGGTATCGCTGGTTTTAGAGCGTTGCTCGCTATTTGAAAGGATGCACGTACAATTTGTAAACGTATACTGATTTAGTTCGAAGGTATTACATTTACATAGAGGCACGCGTAAAGGGAGCGGCGTTGAAACCAAAGGTAGAGAGACGGTCGTTGGCCGAAGGAGAAACGACCCAGCGAGTCTTGCCGGAGTCAACGGAGGAGAGCCTGTTTCGCTACGTGGAACACGTATCTTCGTCGCGGTTGCCTCTGTTCAACCTGCCAGCCCCTTTCGAGCCGAGCTTCGCGAACAAACGATAACGTTACCTCGCCACGCGAGCAACTTCTTTCTCCGATTTGCGATTTCGCCCTTTTCCCCCGTGGTCAGCCGAATTCTCTCAATTCGATTCCGTGACATTATCTCTTTCCCGCGATCGAACATCCGAACCACCGAATCGTCGACAAATATATAAACGAATTTCGAATTAAAAAGGGCACGTTTGAACAACGTACGTGCGAAGCGGCAGAAACAGCGTCGCGACGATGAAAACTCGGCGAGTAAAGTAGTCACGTGCGAGATATAGAATATGTGTTTACGGCAATCGGCATCGCGGAGGTCAATATACCGTTAGAGACACCGTGATATCCTCCTCTCTTTTCTATTTCGCTGAGCGCATCACGTCGCGCCAACTCACCAATGCTGCATGTGTGTTTTTTTTTTTTTTTTTTCAGTGCAAATTTATCCTATCGACGAACGCGTTATATTAAGTAATAATACGACACGACCATCTGCGTTCGGATTGACGTTCCGTCGAATAAATTTACTTTGTCGTTTTTTCCGCCCACGCAATTTTCGATTTTATCCTCCGCGGCTGTTCACAGACGATCACAGATTGTTGTTCAAAGTATATACGAACTGATGTAACGGACCCAGATCACGCATAATCATAATCATTGACTGTAAATAGAATGTGAATTTTAAAATTTTTTACAAACATCGCTGACGAAATAAAATGTAAAAAAATTTGCTTTATCTACTACGTGGATAGATTACAACACACTTTACTTTAGACATTTTATATAAGTATTCTTGTGTATTGTATCGTGTTATACATCTTTCCAACTTCCATAAAATCGCATAAAATCCACATTCTACTTGTATTAATTAATAATGTAAGTAGCAGATAATGAGTTAAATATAGGTTGATGCGTTTGATACGCGACAAATAAATGAGCAACGTGACGGCAGAATATGTATTGATAGCACACTCTGTAATTACCCTTTCCGAGAAACGTCGATGCATCTGTACTGTATCGATATCACTTCAACGATAAATCAGGCGTTATATCGTTCTTAAACATTTTTATCAAATACAGAACATGTGAAAATTATTAGTATTAAATACAGCCATACGTCATTAGCTTTTAATGGTGTACGGGTGTGTCAACCGGAGGAAATATTTACTCGATGTTTTTGCAAAGTCTCTTATTACGCGCAGTTTCATCATCAAACGTTTAAGATTACACTGAAATTAGTTAAATGGAAATTGAGAATCGTACGTGATTGATCGATCGTATGTGCAACGGGGAACGCATGTTTACGCGCATCTCGCTTCGATACATCGTTCGATATCAATGAGCCTGAACTTACACACGACGCTGAACGTAAATGTTGGTTTATGCGAATGCTCGTTCGCGTGTACGTACGTGGGTATTTACGTTTTACCAGTATAAATGCACCGGGTCCTTGACTCTGCCGCTCCGAGTAAAACCAACTTTTACGTAAGCACTTTCTATTTGCGAAGGTATGAAAGTGATCAGTGAAAAATATTGTCCCGGCTCGAAACGCGATTACTTAGAAATGTCGCTCAGCTTCGGAGAAAAGGACGCTCTTTCACGATATATCGACCATTTCGACATTTTCACCGAATGCATATATGTATCACAATACTCGACGCATATATTTTTCAACTTTTTTCTTTTCACGTACAAAATGTCAAGAGGAAGGCTAGATATATGAACGGAACGCGAATAGTATCGTGTAACGGATAGTTTATCGTACTTGAAATAATTAACAAATAAAGTACGATTATATATGTAATAATTTAATACGTGTAATATAATAATTTCTCAAGTCTGTTGTACGAATTTCGTGTCATTTGAAAAATAACACGTAGGATAACTCGATTAACGCTAAAAAGACAAAGTTTCAAATATCTTTTATTCTGCAGGTGCGAAGAGGCTACAGAAGTGGAGACGCATCATCAGCAAACGGCAGCAACAACGATGGGCGTCGCCGAGGATGAGACACCGTCCTCTTTGACTTCTCATCCTAACCCCAACGTTAACAACTCCAACCAAGAAGGTACGTGCCAGAATTGTGACGTTCCCTTGTTGAGATAAAGGAGAGACTTGCGCGCATATATCGAAATATATGTGCATAAATTCCGAAAGATAAAAAGCAGAACGTTGCGATTAATCCTGCTATGGTTATTTACTTTCATTTTAGGAAACAAAAAGAAAGTTTTTATTGTTCTAAGAAAATGTTCTACGTAAAATCGAACCGAGAAAGCAAATTTTGTTCAAATTGTTTAACGTTAAGAAAATACAAATTGAATCGAAAATGGAAAAAAAGAGAGACCGCAGCAGGATTAATGCATTTATTTTCAATTATACACACTCAAATTATTCTCGAATAGAATACTGAAAATATCGATTACATTCGAAACATTGAAACGATCACTTTCAATGTTTAATAACACACTCAGAAGTGTATCGTTATATACTTTCTTCCGGACTCGCGATCGACATTAATCACAGTCTGTGTCAATCTTCGCGTTTCAAGTCGAAACAAAGTTAAGAATCAAAACGCGCGCTCATTAATCCGTTTAATTATGACAACGCGGAAGTGCCGTGGAAAGTCCCGATGCGACAGAACTGCACACTGCTATTTCTCACCCAACGATCACCGTGCTGAACTTAACGATCCTCGTCCCCTTGCTTTGTTTCTTCCGTGTTGTTAATCCACGTTTCGGTTTTGGCCACGATCTAACGTCACTCTTGAAATGCAGAAAATTAAAACGAACCATTGTTGTTTCTCGTTTTCATAAAATATCGTTCGTTTATTGATAAGAAGCTCTTTTTCGCTCATCGTTGATATGTGAATTTATTTAATTCGTATATATTTATTTGTAACAATAGATTTGCGGCGGATTATCTTTCGAAGGAAGAAAACTTTGAAATTCGTCGAGACTCGAATAAATAAAATGTCTTTTGCGGCGTAGCTATGACGATGTAGTATATTTTTTACTTCAGATTCGTGATTCTTACGAAAAGTAAGAGTAAAGCTGATCTTTGTGGTTAGTGCGCGCGCTACTTTGTGTTGAAGGAGCGATACAGTGGGTATAAGCTCTTTGCGTATGTCATACAGAGTGACTCATCGACGGGCCTTTTTCTACGGTAATGGCCTAAAAGATTTCCTTTCTAAAATCTTTTCGGCTGCTTTTACAATCCCGAACAGGTTGTATATTTTGATTGATTATTATCTTTTTCGCTTGACATCGAAATTATAAAATACAGAAGATTGCAGTGTAAAATAATTCGTCGTATATAACGCGAGATTACGAAGAAAATTTACAAAAATTTGGAGCTTAACGTCAGTATATTATATAACGTGATGCTAATAACGGAGCAATTTCTTTTTCCTGCTAATAAACGATCCTAGGAATAAAAATTGAAATATTATTGTGAATATTTACTAAATTGTATAATTGCGGGATTTTCCATAAATGTTTGTTGACATGTGTGTTAAGAAATTTTTATTGCTACTAGATTTTGCGGAAGTTTTTATTACTGGTAATTAATAGAAGCTCAAGTTTCACTAACAAAAATTCATTTAATCAACATAAAAAGCAATGTAATTTTTAAGTTAGCTCTTGTCTATATCATGTACAGAAAATCAAGATTTTTAGGTAAAGATATTTTCACCATTATTACCGCCATACAAATGACACTTATGCAAAGTTTCACATTATTTGGGAACATTCCAATTATCCTTGTAACTCAAAAGTGTTGTAACGTTATTTAGTCTGTTTGTATGTTAAATTACATCCTTCTTTGGAAAGAAAGGATGAATAAGCTAAATCTTATCGTTACTTGGTCGAAACTACATCCATTACTAACAGAACGATCGTTACTAGACCACTACATTTTTTCGACGAGCCGGTTGAAAATTGCTTCGTATCGCGTGACCATTCTGCTCGGTTCGTTCATCGATCGGTATGTTCTATACATTGGTGCAGCCGTTTCTAAAGTGACGCACGAGAATTTCCAGATATATACATAGATACTATACATGCCATGTGAATTTTGAGCGAGAAGAGACGTTTATTAACTCTGTTATTTGAATATAGTTACCAACTCTAGGCTTCAATTTCAAATTCGATTTCTCTTGTTTTATGAATCTGCCTGTGTGGTTTGAAATTCGAGTTTGTCACGCGAGAAAGGTTTTTCGACGCATTTGGTCGAATAAAAATTAGAATCAAATATTTATTTACTTGGATACTTTTTCTATTTTATTGCTGTAGCGATTTCTCTCTTTGAACGGAAAAATGGTACCTACTCTTTTTTATTTTAATGACACTTTCAGAGTGTAGCCATACTATTGCTAATATAAAATCTAGTTAAAGCATTACAGATACTTTGCACATTATAGGTACTTGAAAAATACTTGGCAAATACTTTGGTTAAATAAATATCCCCGTTTATGTCGGCTGTTTAAGTACAAAATGGTACAAACTCATAAAGTTGAGGTACAGTTAGTAATATATTTACTGCTTTAGCAGGTAACAAAAGTCCATATACAGTGACGTCAAATTACCTGACTTTATTGCTATTTTTCTTTAGCAAATCTGCTAAAATAAGCAGATTTTACATTTGCATATAGAGTTGCTCACGAAATTCGATCACTTATAGGAACTTCTTATGAATATATTATATGTAATAGTAGTACATGTAATATATTGTAGCACATGTATACAAAACATTTTGACATTTTATTAGCACTGTACTGAGATTTGATTATCGTAATTATATTGGTTAAATTTGAAACAAACCTAAAAATATAGCGACTAAAAGTATTTAAAATGGCACGATACATTACATCAGTGCTCGTTAATATTTCTCAATATTTAGTGGGACCATTTTAAATATTTATTATAACTTTTAATGTTATAGCTTTTTAACGAAACATTTATAGAATTTTTGCTATATGACATTTAGTTTTATTTTTACCTATAGAACACACTAGCAAAGTTTGAATACTAAATTTTTGGATATCCTGTATATTAATTTTCGGTATGTATACTAATTAAATAAGTACATGTATGTTTGCAATAAATATCTTGTATCTTCTATATGCATTTTCAGATTGGTTTCACATTTTACCAATTTAATCACAACAGTCCTCTTTCATTACAGCATTAATGAAATTTTAAAATATTGTATATAATACGTATAATACACACTTCCATGTGTATTTTTCAATACTTTCGTGGGCCGTTGCATATCTTGTATTTTTATTTGACGTGCGTTGATTTTCATGTCGTAGAATTCATTTTGTAATGTATTCTTTCAAGGCAGGGAGGAAACAATCACAAGAAACAAGTATTCTCGTGTCGTGCGACGTGTAATTTGTTGTGTAAGGACCATTGTTTTCGCAATTTCTATGGAAGAAATGGAAAGCGTGTAGCTTCCTGTAAATCTTCCCTATAATACGCGGAAATGATTTCATTGGTATGAGTTTCCATCTTAGAGTCATGATTTTCTTTGCATTCGTGAAATCCAAAAAAAAAAAAAAAAAAAAGACACAGAAAAATATTCCATCGTGTCTTTCTATACATACATATATGTATCATATTGTTATATTATTTTTTATCTTTTACGTATATACGTTATCATATCATACGATATACGTATATCGTTCGAAATTATAAATTCGAGACATGATTAATCAAAGTTTTTGTTCTGAAAACATTTTTGGAAAAACCCGATATTGAGAATCTTCGATCCTGTTGGGATATCGTATCGTTTAAATCGATAAAATAAAAAAATCAATGTTTTGATGGTAAATATCAGATATGTGTCCGTGTTTATGGAAGTGGTCTAATGGCCTCAATTTAAGTCCACACAAAATAAGTGATACAGTGAATTTTTTTTTTTTCTTAATTTTCATAAATGTGTTTCGTGTATATGAAGAGCATTATCCATTCGGTACGATCGCTTTCATTGGTTACTGGTTGGTAACGTAGGTACCTTTGAATGGCGCGCTTGTTCGAATAGTGCCATGAAAATTGCTAAAATCTTCGGCGTAGCCTAGCATTGTTAATTCTAGGCTACTGTTGTTGCCACGCACACGTTCCAACCGCTGTATTAACGTTATTAGAGTGGAAATCCTGGTTGGATGTACTTATTTACATCGTCGCTCTACCGATTCCTCTTATTCATAAAAATCATTCTCTGGTCTATGCATTGTTACCATCTCATTTCCTTTTTTTTTTTTTCTCTAATTTCAAAATGAACAATAAATAATTATATACTTTTTATTTTCTCGATAAATTTTTAAATCACCGATCGTTATCTGGCGCAGTCCCGGTTAAAATAAAAAAAACGAACGTATTGATAATTGTGAGTATTTGAGATATCTGCGAGTTCGTACGTACTCGATCACAGTGATAAGATATATATTTATATATTCTTAATTCGTAAGGGAGCAGTTCCGCAATATTTTCACCTGGTATGCGACACGTAGCGGAGCACTGCAGTATTTTAGTTAGGTCGAACTGCGCTTTGAACCGTTGCCAACGTCTTTCTCTTTGTCATCCCGGTTTTTCCTCTTCGTCGCCCGAACATTCTGTAGCCTCGCCTTTGTGCTCGTATCTCCTATGGGTATTCTAGGTCAAGTGTGTATTTTAATAATCATCAACGTCGATGAATATTTTTCCAAGTTATACGATCCAGGGAAATCGAACAGAAGCGTTATGTGCACACTTGCTGTTTTGATCTCTGCAATATTGCCCTCTTAATAGAAATATTCTCCTAAGTAATTAAAAGTTGCAACGCTACGATAATTGTATTTACAAAGACGGAAACACTTGTACAACTAAATTGTAAATTGGTAACAAAAATAACTGTGATTAGTACTTAGGAATCTTTGCGCAAAATTTCAAAATAATAATAAAATGTTTGAGCTCGGAAATAGATTTATGATTGATTGAACGTACTATAAAATCACCTAACTAATAAGTTGATAATAGAGAAAATTCGTATTTATGATATTTTTAAAAATGTCAAAATAGTAATGAAATATTAATTTGAAATAGATTGACAATTAATTATAAAAGCGCAGAATGAATTTCTACATCTAAGAAATTATTTTATTTTCTTTTCTGCTAGAACAAACAATACCAAGTATCAATACGGTTCAGTGATCGGTATAATTCTTTTCTTTGTTTTTATTAGAAGTTAGGCAGTGTTGAGTAACCGGGCGGAAGTGCGATGATTTTAAGTTAATCTTTTATATCCTGACGATATTTAAAAGTGTTGATTGTATCATTTGAATCTGACAATAATTATGATGCTCAAAAATGGATAGAAGATTATTTGCTACCAGACATTCTATCCTGATGATATAACGAAAAATAAAAGTTTATATAAGGAAAACTCTATCGTACATTAAATTGTTAGAAAACTTTTTTCCTTTTTCCTATGTTTGCAATATATTAAAAATCATCTAATGACACAAAAATTTAATAAAAGTTCCAAAGTTCCGGATGTAAAAGATTAAAGATGTAAGATTCAGCTGAAGCATAATAGAACTCCGTTATGTGAACTTGTTAAGAAGACAAATAGTTTATATAATTGGAATTCATATAATAGGAGAGGTAAAAAATCCATTTTAATGGTAACTTTTCCTTCATATATGTAATAGGAGTTCAGGTTCAGATAAGAGGATTCAATCAGAGTTCGTGTAATTATTGACTAAAATTTAGTTCAACTGAATGAAGGCCTATTACAAAATGAAGTAAAATAAAGTTGACGATACGTTAAAAAAAGAAGATTTCGTCATAGAAGCGTAATCGAGTTACCACCTTCTTAATGCAGTTTACTGGTACGTGCAGAAACGGAAATTCCCGAAGTTATCAGCACACGGAGGGCACTGTCCTTAATGCGTTGCATAACTTGCATTCATTACAGAATCCTCGGTGGCGCCTCTATTTTTATGCGGAGTATACCGTACTGGCGACTAACCGTTTTACGATTTATTACTGGAATCTCTATGTTAGTCGCGCCTCCTGACCGACGCCAATCAAAATCCGCGCTAGACATCTAGATTTTCCTCTCTCTTTAAATGCAAATGCGTTCAAATAATAGATGCTTATCGACATTTCCCAGACTTTCCGGTGAGGAAAAGCCTACAAATTAATTTCATTCACCGCAATCCACCATCGAATTTCACGTCTCAGACGTACGTACATACATACTGTACCAGCATTTTCCGATTATTCAGAATATAAACAAACAACTGTTCATTTTGCTCCAATTCAAATTATACTTATTGAGACGGTGAAAGGTTTTAATTGAAATTATGCATTTTTTTTATAATGTGAAACGCCAGATCATTGTTTATAATCTTGAAAAGCAAAAGATAAAAAATGTTTTTGTTCACTTTTGACGCAACGATACGAGTGATCAACGTGTTGGTTCCCAAGATGACTTTTTGAATGCTCACACTGTTTCGCAATATAATGTGTTTGAAAACTTCGATGTATTTATATTTACACTGTGACTGATATTTTGATATATATGTACGATCAGGTTGAAACATAAATGATATCACATGTTGTCATTGCTTGCTTAAAATTGCGTTCAATCAATTTTTTGTGTACGTTATATTTATTCGTAAGTTACTTATACTCATTTCTTCACATTTTTCGCCTAGAATTTTCACCAGCATTGAGCAACAAATTAAGTACGTATGAAGGAATTAATTTATCTCTTACATTGTAAATGCAATTTTCATCAAGAGCTTTTGCAATTTACGAAAAATATACAATTAATAGAGGGGAAGGTACGGAAAGAGGCGTGAAGTCTCAGTGAACTCGATCGGACACGCTTTCTGTTTTTACTTCGTCTCTAGAACGGGCGGTTACGCTCCTCGCCCGAATAATAAACACGACTTTCCATTTTCAATGTAAACGATGTTCTGTCGAACGCAAAAAAAAAAAAAAAAAAAAAAAATCGTCAGAAGACCCTTTGCTCCGTTACGTATTATTCGTATAATTATTCGCCAAGTATTATTCCCTTGAACGGTGTGCTCCAAAGTAATTTCTCTGTTTCTGATGAACTCACTGTTACAGTTGGTACAAATTTTGTAACGAACTCGTAAGAATGTATAAATACGTACGTACGCCGGTGTTAGGTTAAATTTAAAATAGACAAGATTTTATGGGGTATTACAGACGATCACGTGGGCAATATATGTATACGAGTAAACAAGAAGGGATAGTTTGAGGGTAAACCATCGAGAGCCACGTTATATCCCGCTTACAATTAACGAGGATGGTGCGACGAGCCGTGTCACGCGTTTTCCGTATTTTTCGTCTCTGTACCTACGCTCTGTTCACACGTGCGTGAATCGCCTACGAATCGCGTCCACGCGTGTCACACGTCCGTCGCGTCGCAACGTGAAAACGCGTTCTACGTGGAGCATCGACACGTTCTACAGGAACAACGTGTTGCTGTATACTTTGGCCGGAGAACGGCGAGTCGTCGCGAATAATACAGCCGCCGGTTCGTTCCGACGTCTCTGAACTGTATTTCGCTAGCAAAAGTGGCGTAAGAGCGACGAAGAGTTGGACGCGAATAGTGAAAGAGCGAAGGAGGAAGGAGGAGGGGAGAAGACAAAGAAACAGTTACGAAGCACCGAGTGCGAGAGGGAGTTGACCGAAGAAAAAGTGGCGACGGTGGTGGGGCAGTTAGCGACAGTGTGCCGGTAGTGGAAACGCGGGTGTCTCTCGGCGAAGGTACGCGCGTGCATGGATACACGGACACGCACCAGGGATCGAACAAAGAAGGAGAGCAAGGAGGGAGGCAGAAGGAAAACCGGCAGTAGACAAGAGGAGGAGCGGTAGAGGAGCAACACGAAGAAGCAAGTTGGCAGAGACAGTGCCGAGAGAGAAGTGGTGGTCGCTCGGTGGCAGTTCGAGTCTGTCGTCAGGTCAGGGAACGTGCGGTCAGAATCTCCGGCTCGTCGTTGGCAAACGTTCTCTCCACGATCTACGTTTCCTTCCTTATCTCTCGGTTCAGTTTCTCGCCAGTCGGATGAAATTGTGCAATCGAGGCCTTCGTTCACCACGTCTCTCAATATGGGTTAAACGCGGTGTTTTTTTCGAACGTGACCCGACAAGATAAAACGTGATCCGATTGTACCTGTTGTGTGTCCGGGACTTGGCTTCGACTGTGTGTTTCTCTGTGTGAAAATTTGTGCTGCGCCTGCTGCTGTGAGTTCCAACCGAGATCGGACAGCGGCATTCTCGATTACTCGGGTTTTATTACTTTTTTCTTTCGTTCCGTGCGCGATCCACGAGGGCGCAGAAGGGAATATTTAATTGTTCGATGCAAGTAACAGGAAAGGAATACGCGGGTGTCAGTGTTGGTTTTTAACAAAATCGAACGAACCGTGTGCATCGGAGACGGCCGGGACTGGTCGCTGATGATAGCGCAACGAAACGTGGATAATGCGGCAACTACGTGACCGACCGAGCCAGTGCGAAAGATCAACCTCGACCTCCAAAACACTTTGCCGACGGTGTAGTCTCCAGAAGAAAAATTTAGGAATGCGATTCCGTTCCTTGCACTTGAAGGGTTGCGGTGCTGAAAAGTTCGCGGAATAATTCGTTCGATGTTTGCGAGCGAACGTCCACGAAAAGATTCTTACGCCGATGTACGAGAAACCGTTAATCGAGACTAGACTGGATCGAACGAAGTAGGACAAAGTGCAATAATCCTACTTAAGGAAAAGTATACGCTGTGTATTTTTTTTTTATTTTTTTTTATATATATATATTTTTTCTATTTAACGAACTAGGATCTTTGAATCGTGAAGGGTCGTTGCTGCGAATGTTCGATTTTAAAACGCTTTTCTTATTTGCATAATTTACCTGGATATCACCATTCCATGGTGTAGCATAGTATTACGTAGAAACGCATAAAAACCAAGTACCTTATAACGTACCAAAAAAATCAATTTTGCTAAAGAAATTTTAAGAAAACTTGAAATAATTAAACGCGGAGGACGTTCGAAATAATTTGCAAAAGACGCGCGACAAGCCCTTTTTGCTTCGCGCGTGTTCCTCGTGCTGCGTTTTTCACGAAAGACAAAAGGGGGAAAAAATCGATCGCAGATAAATTCTGCTCATCGTTCGGAGCCGAGAGATTAGCGAAAGAACAGCCATGACTTTGGATCGATCGGACGAACAAGGGCGCATTTAGAGTACGGAAAGTGTTGTCGGGGGTTGTACGTGCAACAAGTTAAGGGGAAGCACGTGACTGTTGGCTGCTAGAGCAAACATCCGAGCAACATAGATAAAGCTCGGAAGCGACGACCGCGAAATCTTTAGATACGCGCGCGCAAGGAAATACATTCATGTTCTCTCGTTCGCGGGTCGCGCGAAGAAAACTCGCTGGCCGAGTTTGAAGAAACCGATTGAGAAAAGAAGTGTGCCGCACAAGAGATTTGAAGGAGGAATTTCGTCATCGTACCAAGGACTTGTCGCCTATGCCACGCATTTCGGAAACATGTAGCGACCTGCTCGGGGTTTTCCCTAAGCGATTCTGTACAGAGAAGGGTGTGCAAAGCCTTGAATGACTTTCCCATTCTGTGGGTTTGTTTTTGACTCGTCCGACAAGAGGACGAGACAAATGCCCGTCGCTTCGGACGATTGGGTCCCGCACCCGGCTAAAATAACCAGTTCCATCACCACTGTCAAAGGTGCCACTATCCAAAGCACAACCACAGCTTGGATGTCGCCGTACAGCAGAGCATCGCAATCCGAACGCCCGACATCCAACAACAATAACAATAATGGAGTTGTTATACTCGAAGGATGTAGACCGCCCGCAGCCACCACTGCCAGAAGGTTTCTTAGGTGGTTCAGCAGACTTGGCCAGCCACCGATCGGAAAATCAGGTAAATTCGAAAGTGAATGTCAACGTTTCCTTCCTACTGCGTCAACTAGTTAAAAGCAGCTATATCTGAGCCTCGAATAAACGCGGGATTGAATGATAGGAACTCGGATTTTTCTTTTTTTTATTACTGAAAGTGATTTTAGCGGGACCTCTTCAGGTGCAACGGTAATGCAACGAAAATTAGCGATTGGTTGATTTGGGTCACGTGATTCGCGAGGGGGCGTGGGATAGACCTCGAGTAGGAGTGGCGTTGTCAGGTACTGAGCGATCGCGTCTCTAATTTGTTTTCTATCGATTCAAATGTTTGCATATCAATAAAATTTTATGGCAAAAAAGTCGTCTTCATCTCTTAGTCGGAACAATTGCTTCTGGGCCTTTCAGTGAGACGAATCGTACTGAGGTACAAGTCGCACAGTTTTTTTTTCCTACGTCGATGTTGTTGTCGATATACAGATGAAAATGTTTACGATGATCCATTTTTACTTGATAAGCAATGTATCTATAAATCTTAAACTATTTTATTGCTTATTTTAATCGTTACTATATATATATATATATACACGAGTATATATTAACGTATGTAGGCGTTTTCTTTTAATTCTCACATTTTTTATATCAACTTCTGGTCGAGAAGTGCACGCTCGTCCTTCGTTTTATTTATCCCTGCTGCTCTCCTCGAGTCTGCATTACATTTCAAAAGATATTATTATCAAAATATACATAGTTCTTAAATATTTGATGTCAACATTCAGTGCAATTACTTCTTTATATTCCACGCTTTCTATAAATAAAGTGTTGCAGAAAAGGAAAGATGTCTAAAGAAACAGGAACTGATGAAAACGCGAGGGGAACAGTTAATTAATTCGAGATTGATTACGCAATTCCTCGGGGAAGGTGAATTCGAAGCGAATGACTCGATAACTGAAACGTCATCGCGAAACGATATTCTTTTTTTTTTTATTGAGGATTGATTTTTCCTCTGACTTGATGCATCAATATCGGTTAATACAGTACAACAGTTAGTTCAATTACTCTCCAGTCGCAGACTAACTACGTTTGCGTGTAGGAGTACTCGCGATCGAGCACAAGATCGATGTTCCTGGGGAATAACATACTTGAGTATATTCTCGTCTTATTATAGTTAGCTGCGTGGTACTGTTAGTCATCGCAGGTGTTCCGTACACATGGCAGTGGCCATTAACAAAAAGACTGTACTTACCAGTCGAACCTACACTTACGGCGGTAACAGATAACTGAATAGAGGAGCCGTACGTGTACAATTAATACGAAAGCGTTGTCATTAACGATGGTTTTCTTTTTTTTTTTTTTTTAACAAGTTGTAACTCCCGATCCATTTTCAAGTAAGAACCAGACAAATTTTCCTCGTTTGCTCTCACCGTTTCTCCTCGTGACTTTACATCATCTCGAAACGACGATCTCAAGAAATGTGTGATCCTCCGTGGGCGGATTTTTATATTTATTAATATGTACCTTATTCTTATTAATTATTAATCAATTAAGAGGAGTAAGAAACGAACGATATTTGATAAACTGTACATGGTCAAGGTTGTAATTACCAACAGTGAAAAAGATCACAGTGATTTTATTGCCAAAAACTTGCCTGTTCAGTTTTATAATTTCGACGAATCGATAACTTTCTCGGCTTGAAATAGTTAATCGGGCTTTTTTCAACCGTGCATTTATGCCAACGTATGTATGTACATAGAATCTCTGCAACAATCAGTGTCAAGTTCCTGGTATTTAACGATGCGTCGAATATTGGCGCAATGTACTCGAGCTACCATGACGAATGCAGAATCGTATTAACGGGTCTTCCCATTGTGCGATCTTCGAAAGTCTCGAAACAGGCTGTATCTTTCTATAGCGTTTCCCTCTTATATATATATATATATATATATAAAATAATATAAAATAAAAACAGCTTCGTCACGTGAATGTATCGACTTTTCAATTTGCATTTCTACGTGCTGACACGCGCTAACTTACGTTTACGCGATGTTTGCTCCGAGATTGCGACATCCTTTTCGCTCGAATTTCAAAATCGTTTCGATTAATTGTTATTGGCAATTGAACTAAATCTTTATACAGAGCTGTTATTTTGGAGTAGGAATTGTCAATTTCTGAAAAATACCTCGAAAACATCGTATTTTTTTATTTACTCTATCGGTTATTGTGAAAGAATGTTTCGCAATATTTCGTAATTCCCGCTGTTGAGATTCGTACGCACATTATGCGAGCAACCTGGCTCATCGTTGCATTAATTGGTTATTGCATTCGATTACGAATGCTGGAAAACCAAAGAAGAGTTGCGAATCAGAGGTAAAGTAATTGCGAGGAACAAGCTTGCGTTAAGCGATAACGTAAGAGTAGAAAATATGCTTTTAATATAATGGCAATTACGAGAGGAATCTACACCGTTGCCTTCGATTTGTATCGTAAATCTACGGAGGATAATTACAAATACGTTCCCCATGAATATTCATGTTTGCCGAGTTTTTACTTTTGAGGTGGCTGATACGTCGTAGAAATTAAATTGTGCGCAGTCTGCTCGTCGTAACCGAGGAGCCAAGCGAAACTAGTGGAAAGGGCTTTGAACCTGCTTGGATTCGAATTTAACACCGACGTTTTTTTATGCACTGGAGAAGAGGCCAATGCGCGTGACATTTCGTCAACAAACGCAAGAGCAACAGATCTGATAGCTCGTGCACGGACTGTTTGACCAACGACTTGGAAACTCGTCGAGCTCGTTGCATATTTTCGCATCGATCGATCTTTTTCGACATTTCGCGATCGAAACTTTCGAGATGCGTCGTGCCCGGGGACGAACGCGTGGAACGTTATCTGAAATAACGAGCGTTCCGCGAACAAAAGAAGATTATTCTTGAGATTGAAACTCGCCGGCAAGCGTAGAGCACGACACGATAACTAGGCCGGAAAGAGGACGAACCGTAAACTTGATAAATAAACATTAGACTTGGTGTGCAAACCAGGTCGCGATCGTTGATGGCAACGGCGTGTCGTAGAATTCGTAATAACCCGTTGTTCTTCTTCGTTCTGCCCTTCTCCTCTCTCTCTCTCTCTCTCTCCGCGATCAGACGTAACAATTAACGGGGAAATGAACGAGCGAAAATCTCTTCATTTCTCTTTTTTTCGCCGATTATTTTTTTTTCGCTGTTTTTTCGAAGAAACACGTATCACGCTACGTAAGTGGAATTATAACTCGCCGAGTTCTTCTTTTCGAATTACAATTCTAGAGCGAGCCGCGGATAGCGACGTTGTCGAACGATAACGGTGCCGTTATACTCGAGTTTCTAATTAGACTAATGAGCGAAAAAACAAATTACGTAAAACCGTCTCGACTGTTCCTTCTTATTGTTAACTTAACTTGCTCGCGGATTTTATACGACATCGATCAATTCTATCGGTTAATTCGTCAATTTATCTTCGATCTTCTCACCGTCTGTCTACACGCGTATTTTTAAGTCGCGTTTAACCCGATGTTTAACAACAATTTGCACAAACACTCGTCGGATTATTGATACGCCAAAGTTGAAAATTATTCGTCGTATTGTCATACATACTGTACGGTTCTTCGCGAAGCCTCCAAGCTGCACTGAAAAGTTCAGATTTATTATCATACGTTACAGTGATTGATGTCATCGCGTGATAATTTTCATAATGTTGTTGTATTATTATTAGCGGTCTTTTCAATTGGCGATCAAAGCGAAAAAAAAACATCACGGGCAGTAGCGAGACTCATTGCCGCAGTTCATCTATATGCGAAAGAGAGACTTCGCGTTTACGCGTTGTGTAATTCTTGGCTTGTTTACGCGTGGGTGAAGTTGAGTATCACCTGGCAACGTTACGGGTAAAATGGAAATTGCGATTCAAATCACGTTTGGTTTCCCTTCGTATCGAGACAATGCTCGCTTCCGGGAAATTCATAGGTTACGATCGTCAGCTTTTGCTCCAACGTTTAGTCCAAAGGTTTAGGTTAGGTTGCTTGCGAACGCGTCGCGTATTTTTGCGATATATGTGCAATCACCAGGAGTGGCAGAGAATCGCGCCAGAATTGTCCGTTTTCTTACAGCGGTAAAAGAGTTTGGTGATAGCGAAAAATATGCGACGAGGCTTCTGTGCACACACAGTTGTCTCGATTTAACGGCAGATGAGAGAAAATGTTCTTCCGTCAAGAGGAACGTTTGTTTGCGTCGAGCGCTCGTTGTCACGCAATACGCTATCAGATACGAGGTCATTGACTTGTAATCTCTCAAGGAGGTTACACACAGGTGCTCGGGCGAGAATGTTCGCCGAGCGTGTCACCTGCTTTTTGAATTGTTTTCTTAAATGTACGTGAAACGTCGTACGTTTTCTCGAATCATTCTTTTCGATTTTACGGTATATTAAATGATTTAATGGGAAATTCTTTTTTTAAGCAAATTTTTGTTATTTCTGAGAAATCTTTCAAAGATTTGATTTAATGATACAGTAGACTTCATTGAGTATTCCAAAATTTTTTTCTTACATTTTTTGAACGTAAAGAGACGTAGTAATAATAATCATTAATAATTCCTTTTCCAATCACGTACGTTGTACGTTATCGAATATTAAAGTTATGAAACAGTCGAATCTGCGTGTCTGTGTTACAGTTGTGAAATGAATTTCAAAAATTTTTTATTATTCGTTGCTACTTTTTCTAAACAGAGTCTACGCGATTAATTTTTATTAATAAAGGTATAATTGATTCGATAGTATTGTGATTTATGTTACGTTTATGTAACGTAGAATCACCTTTTTCTTCAAATTTAATTAGAGAAATTTTATCATCAACAAGATTAATTTATCGTTTATCATCGTTTATTTGAAATTATCATTATGAAATCGAAAGGAATTTAAATACACATCCTGATAAACTTTAATCAATCGGACGATATTTAGCAATACGATAAAAGAGATGTCTCTTCGTTGCGCAACGAAAGTTAGTATTTCGTTCGATCACATTCATAGTGAAAAAACTGCGCGATTTGTCCCCCCCCCTAGTTTCGGCGCGTTGAGAAATCGAAAGTGCAATTGCTTCTCAAGGCACGCGCTCGTGTAACGGTGTTTCGAAATTTGGAACCGGATTGTCAAATAGAGAATTGAAATTCCGTGGAAGAACCGATGAATTTGATACTTTCGAGAGTCGGCCTCCGAGCGTCGAACCCCAAGTAATTATCACGTTCTTAAGAAATTCACTTCACTGAGTGAATTACCGAATATAATTGCCGAGAAAATTGCTACAATTAACGCTTTAGAAGTTTCTAATTGACGATACGTGGAAATATCATCGTTAATTAATCATTATCATTATCAGATGATTATAGATAGAACGAATAGATAATTGGATGCGGATCATTATGCAAATTCATATTTTTATGAATGGTGTTTGAAAAATAGAGCGCAGATAAGACTTACTGTTTTACGTAGTAAATGTTACAACAGGTACTCTACTTTCGATGTTTTATATATTTTTGTTTATTGTTCGCATTCGTGTGTTTTTAGATTTTTCGCAAATGCATAAAAATCCCTAGTCTAATTATTAGTGTTAACAACAAATTGTTCAGATTTTGAAATTTTTCAGGATAACACGTTTATACGAGAATCTTTATCATTATTCAAATTACTGTGCGTTTCCCGCAATTTATTACTCTTAATCATTAATGCCATAATTTATTCACCTGGAAGAAGAAAATCAGAGATACATTTAATTTATGTAAAAGTCACTTTCTCAATTAGTTGGAAGTAAACAATTTTTTTTCAATAAAGTAACATAAATTCATTAAATTTATAATGACTTTAATCACTTTAGACGATAAAAAAGAAAAGAGGAAGCAAATTCACATTTGAACAAATTAAAAATTTATTCTTGATTTTTTTTTCATACATAAACCATTAAAGTTACTTTACTATAAATTATAACTGAAACTTAAACTTAAACTGAATAATGATAAATTGCATTAATCTAACGATTTTTTATCTAAATGGAAATAGTCTTTTAGTTATTTAGTTGGGAAATACACTTTCGTCTGACAAATACTGGATTCACATTTACGTCGTATTCGGAGAAATATGGAATAAGTTGAAGACAATTTGCCGTGGGTCCCTTTGGACCCAGCAAACTCCGCGGTTCGGAGGCAAAAGATCGAGCATCTCGGGCAGAACGGTACAGCTTGTTTTTCTTCATTGTGGATCAGAACCGCGCGAAAATAAAATATAATCTCGCAAGCGAAGTCAAGGATTACTCAGAGAATGAGACTGGTATTTACAAATCGTGACAACTCGGCTCGTTACGCGTACATGCACGAAACGATGTGTGCATCTGCTACGTACATGCGCACACGCGTAAGTGCTGGCTCGCGAACAAAGCCTACCATTGTCATGCGTGTATACGCATCACTCGCGCGAGATTACACTTTATACCCTCTCGTCCTTATTTTTCAAATATACGTTCGTCTGCGAACAAGATTTCAAGAATAGAGAGACAGGATGCATTAATTTTTATGTATCCGCGCACCGCCGCTAAAGGCAACGATTTATCAAGTGACATTTTACTTCCATGTATCGTCGTCGCGTTAATTTTAATTTAACCACGGAAATAGATAAGAAAAAAAGAAATTGATAAATAAATATAAATAAAATACAACGGCAGATAAATTAATAACACAATTAGAGGATAATTTCGTGAATGACAGAAAAGTGAAATTAGAATTTCGTTTCGCTGGAAGTTTTTTTTTTTTTTTTTTAAGAAAATTAAGACGCGATTGCGAGATCGACGAGCCAGCTTTTCCTCGAAAGATCTTATCGTGTAAATTATATACAAGTATGACATATCATGGACGTGTATGTACAGATACGTATATGTACAGTTGTACAGTGTATTCGAACATTCGATGAATATATATTATGTCCGTTAGATAAAACATTTTGTCATTTTATTAATATCGTGATGATTGTGTTGGTTAAGTTTCAGCTAAATCTGAGATTCAAACAGCTACAATCCACTATATGTAAGTAAGTTTGATTGTCTAACGGGATCACATTAAACATTCATTATATTCTTGAAATATAATTATTCATACGATATATCGAATTAGTACTCATATTTTCAAAGTTTATTAATGTAACAATCTCAAACTAAAGTGTTAATAAAATTTCAAAACATAACACACATAATATAGTTGTTTTATGACGAATATTCGAACACCTTTGTGAACCACTGTTTGTAGATGAAAAAAAGGAGAGAAAGTTGTAATTTATCGTTGGATAATAGAAAATGTTCCAAAACAACACACAGTTATTTTCGTTCAAGAAATAAGTTTCCACCAATTTTGTCGACGAGAAAGAATCTATTATTCGTGGCACAGAAAAGATTTATCGGCGATTGTTGTTAACGTGCGCGCACATTTCTCGTTGAGTTGCGTAACACCAGATGCGCTGTTTCAATAAAACAGAAAAAAAAAAATATCTGAAATATCTGTCGTCCAGTTCGTAACTCGTAACGAGTTTTCTTGGCAAATTAGATTCACGTCGTATTGTTTCATAACGTCATGGTAGTGATTTCATTATGCACGGCGAGGCAAACACGATTAAACTTACGTAACCTGTCGATTTTATAATTTTGTAAAAGCGCTTGCTCCGTCCGCAAGTAACAAATTGAAAGCGAATTTTTGAATCGATATCGAGCTTGAGCGTTGTAATAAAATTATAAGACGAGAGGAATGGATGTTGACGAAAAGAATTTATTAACGAACAATTGCGGCTTCAAAAAAAAGCACGTCAGAATTTGCATTTATGTATTTATCGTAAAGAAATGCGCGAAGACAAATTTTATAGGTTCGAAAACATAATGCAATTTGACCAAAGTTCAGTATTTTGTTCAAAGTTTAAAAAGTACGACGATTACTCGTACTTTTCCTTTGCGGTTTTTTTTTTTATACTTTCATCCGCTTACGCTGTAACTTATTATTGTTTTGCACAAAATAAAACGACCAAATTTATTTATTTAGTTTTTTTCATTACGCTTGCACGAAAAATGAAGGAGAAATAATATTATGCAAAGTGAAGGAAATGTACGTTTATACCGTAAAAAGGAAACAAGGAAACGTTGCTAATAAAGAGAATTAGTGTTGAGAACTTCAAACGATAACATGTGGAAAATGAAAGCATGTGACTTGCGGAATTTTTCCTTACAACCACACACACACACACAGATATTTCGTTATTTGATTGTTATACCATCTCGTGATTGAAAATAAATGAACACTATAAAGAGATGCTTTGATAAATTATTTTAGGAAAAAGATTTTCAGTATTTAACGATTAGCCATCAGTTTCATACATAGTGAAACTTGGTCTTTCAGCGATATTTTCGATGAAAACAAACAATGTATTTTTGACCTATTGTGCGCCTGAACTCCTCATAAATTACTATAAATACCTCTAGTTTTACCTTTAGTTAAGATTTTCTTTTTTTCTTTTTACAATATACAGCATTAATGACTCGATTTAAGCGAAAGTTGCAGATATGTCTTTTTGATTTAACACGACAAACGCATACTCATAAATCTCTCCGAATCATCGTACCGAGGAATTCGTCATTCTATACTAGGCATGACGTAAAATTCCAAAGCGCAACGCAACGCAACGCAACGCATCGCATATCGGCGTTCATGTAACGCTATCGCTTTACCGAGAGCTGATTTTTGTCAAAATGTCACGTATATCAAAGGCAGGATCACATTCAGCCGCTGATAATCGGAGCAACACGTACAACACGACGCGTTTCGCGTATTTGGGGTTTCTTAAAACACCAAAATTGATTCGATCAGTATCTCGGAATTGCTGCGAACGATAATGGTCTAATGGGTTCTTTAACTTTCAGACTTTTCAGATTCGGATCTCGATATCGAAAATATGCAGAACGGTTAGAACGGAACGCGAGACGTGTTCGGCATTATCTGGCAACGCGTGTGATTGATCATGAGAATTCTAACATCCACTCGCGTGTAATTTCCATTATCAGTCGTCGATGCGAACGAGCGAAGGATCGAACGTTTGTCGTCTAATTCGGATATTTTTAAATAACTTTCAATTTTTAAAGAATTCCAATCACGCAACATTGTTATATAATAGCAATTCGATGGAATTTTTATAGCTTGCTACCAATAAAGCGGCAGAGGTACAGTCATAGCAAGTAACAATTATGAAATTATAATATAAATAAATGAGGACAGGAATAATTGAGTATAAATATGATAAATAAATAAATAAAAACAATGTAGTAAATAAATGATCGTATAATGTAAATGAATCGGTACTGCTGAGATAACTTCTAATAAGGAACGCGCGGAATTCAGTAACCGATCATTAGCGAAAGTGTAAGAAATCATCGGCGAGGAATTGCTAAAAATCGATGATACTTGACGTGTGGTGGGCATGTTTTTATATCAGAGCGGGTAGCTTTCTATTTTTCTTCGTTCGATTCTCTCCGTTCTGTTCTCACTTCCACTCTGAATTAACGACGCGGAAACTTCAAGGCTTCTCGCGTTATACATATACACACATATATTTCGCAACGAGTCTTAAATTCTCTTGCTGGTTAAAATGCAGTCGATTGCGTTGCAATCAACTTAGTTAGTTAACGTTGCTCCTTTCGCTTTGCTCGCTGCCTCACCTATTCATCCCCTGGCGCGTTAGATATAAATACTCGCTTATCTTCGCGTTTCTCAGTGAACAGACAGCATTGCGACAGAAATTGAAAATTTCCTCAGGAATACGGGCGTTTCTCTTCTTTTCTTTTATCTACAAACTTTCACTGACTTTTATACGTATCAACAAATTTATTAACTTTGTTTAAATTAAATTAAAATAAATAAAATAAATAATTAAAATAAAAGCGACAAATTACAAGGAGTTTCGTTTAATCGCTCGTCAAATATGAAAGAAGACATTTGCAAATCGTTGGGATGTAAAAAGAAAAAAGTAATTTTCAATTTGAAATTCAATCATAGTCAGTTGCACGCAAGTCTTACGAATATTTGTGAATTTTCTGTTTTTGGCGACAGACAATCTTATCAATCGATGGACAATCTGCGAAAAATGATTGAAGATAATTGGACTTTGTGAAAGCACGAATTTATGCAATTGTTGAATTAGAAAATTGAAGTATTTAATCGATATGTGTATATTTAAAAAAAATAAATAAGGTTAAAAAAATTTCTTTGCAAGTCTTGGTAACAACGTGCAAGTTTCCATGTGTGTCTACAAATATAATATTGTTATGATTTCATTTTATTCATTCAATGCTTCGTTCAATATGCTTTCTGTTAAATATGAAAAACGGCGTTCAGAATCGACTTTTTGTTACTATGCCACTTTTTATTCAAACCAAAGTTAAAATATATTCTGTTATCATTCCATTCATTCACTCAACATTCTTTTGAAAAATATTCTGCTGGTATTACGAACTTCGAAACTGAATATTTCAAAGCACAATTTTGCCGTTATTCTTTCAGAACCCTTCAATTCTATGCTCATTTACACTCTATTCATTCTTCAAACATTTTCATAGCACGTGTATTTGTTTGTTATATCGATCCATTGACATATCTCGTTCATTGAACAAGAACATTTTGTCATATAATGTACAAAGAAGAAGAAAGTAAGCGATACATTATACACACATGCAAGTTTGTTTCGTCTGATAAGTAGAGAAAGTCAACGAATGTGTCTCGAGAATGTGGTATTGAAACACAAACGTAACTGGAAATATTTATACAACCACGTTTAATCTAAATAGATCTAAATTCAAATTTTGACAGATGACTTTAGAAAAAAGGCTTTCGTCATTTAACAATTCCACATACATCCGGAATATATAAATATAAACTTCAGTTTTAATGCAATAGAGGTTTTTTTTATAACACAAGACAAATATTTTTGTGCCATTTCGCGTTAATAATGTATGCGAAAATTGTTTAAAAAAAAATTATTTTTGATATAAAAATATATAATACAGTAGTTAATGAAGCCTTTATTCAAATTTTCAGGGAGTTTCATTAGACGTGCAATGTCGCATTCGACAATTGCTCGAAAATCATGAAAAAGCAGTGATCGTGATTGTTTCGTACAAATTTCAGTTTAAGGAAATAATAAAAAATCTTACATGAACGACCGCTTTAGGGGACGAAAAGTTCCGAGGAAGCCAGTTTTTACAATTATTTGCATTCAAGCGTACATATTCGTTTCTCTACGGTTTCTCTTCGAGCAAAGTATTATTTGAGATTAATACAAGAATTAACAAATGACACAGCTACGATCTGCTATTTTATAATGTCGTGTCCTTGACACGCGCGCACATTAACTAAAATTAAGTCAGGGAATTTGGAACCATGGCCAAAAGCCGACGCTATAACTTTGGCAAAAGTTCTTCAAACTTGTTAAAGCATGTTTAACTAGGTCCATCTAAGTTCAAGATACACGCCAGTCACTATACGTATTCTACGTATACTACGATTCTTCTCTCTACGCGAAATCACGCTTGGAGTCTTGACAATTTTTTTTTTTACGCGAGTTCGCGCATACGCATAAATGTTGAAATTGCGCAATTCCATTAAATATTGAATGTTATTTTATTTTTAATATTTTTAATATTTAATACTTTTGTATCACGCTTCGATAGCTATGACGAACGTTTTTTTACTGTCAATTTTCAAGTTCACCTTTAATAAATAGTTAATGCTTCACAAAGTTTGCGCAAACATTTTCAATGTGGTTTTCAACGCGTGTTTCAATCGTTCTGAAATGAAGATTATATAGTCTTTAGCCACTTAATTATTATAATATTAATTATTTTTTTTTTTTGTATTATTATTATGCGTCGAGATTAAATTAAAGAGAAACTAAAACCAAACCGATCAACTCCACTTTTAATAAATATTTTAATTTTGTTCCATAAATAAACACAGGATTGATATTCCATTCTTCAGCGAAGGATTATTTTCATCGAGGGTTATTTCAAGTTCATCGATAACACGAAAATCACGCAAGCAAGGGTAAATTTAAAAAGTGATATTTATAATAATATCACCTTCATTTTATGGGGGAGGGGGCGGGGTTGGCTCATATTGCATATACATATTTCTATTCCACAGCATAAATTTTCTGAACAGCATGTTCATAGTTGGATCGGAGACACGACTCTCTAAGAAAAGATTTTCACGATTTTTACTCGTCCACGTCATTCTGAAACAATCCGGCGTCCGAAACCGAAAATTCGCAGACATTTCCACGGGTACGTGGCCCGTAAAAAAATATTTAAAGAATATCCGAAGGATGGATCATTCGCTGAATACGTTGGGCGTAAATTCGTCTTTTCGATTATTTTTGCCCGTCTATTTTCTCCAATAACAACGATCGTTCATTCTCGGTTTACGTCGTTTCGAAGAAGAGAAATATTTATTTTCTCCCCGGTCTTGCATCGAAAAAACGCGACTCGAATGCATTTTACGTTTAAAATACGGGCGCTCCATTGTTGGATGTTTTCAACGATGAACCACCAGTTTCGTATTTTGGCATGGCACGTATTTATGTCTTCTTCCTTTCTTTCCTCTTCTTTTTTCGTGGATACCTTCTTCTGTGGAACTCTGTTGTTTCAAAAGCGATATTCAACATCGGTCTTTTGTCTCGACGTGATTGCACGTTTATTTTTTAGCACGAAACAAGTGAAGACGGAGAACGTCGAGATACATTGCTATATCTCGGTGATTCACAACCCACGATCCGTTTTTGAAAATCTTTTCGGTCCGCGGATTCCTTAATTTTTAGTTTAATTTATTATCATTTTTTAAATTTATTATCATGATAATTACGTAGTTTAATTTATTATTATTTAATTTTTTTTATCGCAAAACTGACATTCACAGTGTTAGCAGAGATCAAATATTACAGTATATTTGTAATAATTATATCGTAACATTTGTCAAATCGATTAATAACGAAAGCAAAAGAAAAAATTGATGAAATGTATATTCTTTTTAAAATTTTCCTTAAAACGAAATAAAAACTCGAATAATTTGCAGAATGAATCATTAGCTTTTATCTAACAACGTGCACGCAAAGTGCATAAGCTGGTACATTCTTGAAATGATAATTGGCTTTTAGAGTAAATTACATATTATTCCACGGTCAAACAAATTTTTTGTCATTAATGGTTTCAAGCGTAATTGCTGCTTAAACTTTGTTTTAAACGTGCTTTGATACTGAAAATTGAAACAAAAGAAGAAACGAAAAATTCAAAAAGTGAAGTTAATCGTTGTAGCTTTACGACAGGAAAGAAGAAAGAAATGAGACAAATTATGGATCGCGGAAATTTGTTATTCGCATGGGAAATACAGTAAAACGAAACTGGAATAATGAATAAAAATAGGATGCGAGCGAGCAACCTAACGACTATGTATTACGATGCGTGTATATATACGATTTTAGAGTGATCTCGTTTCGTATTCGTCTTTTTCTACGTGGTGTTAATTTCCGAATAACACACAGCTACACGTGTACGCTGTCGTATTTAAAAAAAGAAAAATTGTTTGGTTAAATGTCGATCGACCGAACAATATAGTATAGTTAGTGGATATAGTTGGCGGAGATGATAGAGCGTGGTTGTAAATTAAAATATTAAGTGTCGACATCAATTGACATGGCCGGATTCAGGGTCATGCACGTTTTATAGAAGCACCTTGAATCGCAAGCGGCGAAAATCACCTCTGAATTGGCATTTAGAGTTCCTGTCTATTATGCAAACAATGACAAAATGCGCGTTTGGACTTTCACGCGCAGACATTTTTTTAAAGGTCGCTTGAAGAAAGAAATAATCTCGAATCTAACTGACGCCGATCTCGTTTTCTTTCTTCTAGAATTAACTCTGCCACGATCCACAGTTTTTTTACGTGCTGTTTAGCAAATAAGAAGGATTTATAGTGTTTTAAAATACAAAATTGAAATCACGCGTGTTGTAGGAATTCTTTTCGTATTTCGCTCAAGATTACACAAAGATCTAAAGTGAGGTCCAACGTTTCATTTGCGATTCTTCCGAATTTTATATCGCCAAAATCTGTTTCTCGATATTGTAGCTACGAAAGAAAATTCCAAGGACTCTCTTGATATTTCTTCATCATCGTTGACTCAGATTTTGTAATTTTAATAGATTAAATAAAAATATCGGTATCACGACAAATCATTGCCTTGTCTTTAATATCTACTGAATAAATTAAGAATGCGTTTCAACATCCATTTTATATCTCTCGGCATGTTCATTCAATTATTGTAACGCGTTATCCTCTAATAAATAAATTAATCAAGACATCTCGGATTATCTGTACGATTATCTTTAATACTATGTAAACATTCAAGGGGGTTAAACTCGAGATATATTTTTCTAACGTTAAGGATTGAGTCTAGATCAAAAGAGGTGCAGCAGAGTTAGGTTGTTACTTTGATTTCCAGACCGTATAAACTTTGATATCTAATCGGTTTGATAAACTTTTGATAATCTGTATCTATCAATTGATTAACTCGTTCACACCCGTACCCGAGTTATAAAACAGACACGTGCGGAGAATCGTGTTTGAATTTCCATCCAAGTACATAGTACAGTTAATCGAGGACCCCCCACGTGCACCTTTATGTCGGTGACGTCACTGGTAAAATCATCGTCACCGGGACAACGATCGAGGACAGGACCGGTGCGATAGTCTTCTTTCATTCATTCACCTCATTTCACTCCAATGTCGACTTCGTTTCGCCGTTTTTCTCGGTTATCTTCGAATCACAAAAAAAACTTTCGATTATTCCGTACATTCCGTTTAAATTATAAATCATTCGCTCGATTAATTCGATCCTGCAGCAACTATGTTTAAGTTTAAAAGGGAAATGACAGTTAATTATATTTAATAAGATAAGAATGAATAGACGACTATCAATATCTAGATTAGATCTAGTTATTCCAGAAGACGATCAATATCTAGTTGTTTTTTATCTTTAGATCTAGCTATTAATATCTACTTTAAAAGTTATTAATTTCTTTGATAATTAACCACTAAATGACGAGAAATGTTTTTGAACGATAAATAATTTATTTTAAAAACCAATGTGACTATCCTAGGGATGCACTATTTTGTGCATTTTCTATGTCGTTTAACGCCTTAACCTCTTGCGCTGGAATGCCGTGCCACGCACGTTGAGAATTTTTTGTCCCAAAATTGCAATATTTCCCAAGTTTTAAGTATATTTAAGTATAACCCAGGCAAAGCAAATAATAAATTTATCACTTCTCGATAATTTCTATCCAGTGATATCATACCGACGTGTATTTCTTCAAAAAGAAAGCGACGAATTATTGTACACGGTTTGGTCACTCGTTATGGTCCGCAATCAGCCAGCGCAAGTGGTTAAATAATTTTAAATTCCACATATTCACAATTCTCTTCCTTTTTGTTTTTCTGGGGTTATGTTAGGCAGATGATTGACTCGTGTATGCATGCAACATCACACGGACAACTTTAAACTACTCAATACCTAATTTTACTATCCACAAACGATACGAAACGATCCGTTTCTTCAGATTTACAACTGAAATCACGACAATGTCGCCATTATCTTATCAAAGCAATATGAAGTAATATTGAACGGACAATCGATGGTCAGAGTGACCAAGATATCTGTACACGAAAATTCCGGTGAGATTCCGTTTCGGAACTCTCTCGGACGTGAAACGAATGAGTTTGAGCCACGTTGCGATCGCACGTTCCTCGAATACGTAAGAAACACGATGCGTGAGCGTACGTAGACTATAGACGTGAGGACAAACATCGAGTTCCCCCTATTTTCATACCGCGTGTCATCTGCTCGCACTTGCTTGTCTGTTCGATCGCGTTCGTTCGAGTCCGGTTCAGTCGATCGTGTTCAGTTACTCGGTTAGACGGTCACCGAGTTACATTTCGCGTACGTGCGCGCCAGTCGTTCGAATATTCGATTCGATACCGGCTCGGTGTGTTCGATGGTTCGGTTCGAGTATATTTCGAGTTTGATTCCGTTTGTGGGTCTCGTGCATCTCCTTCCGAAAAGCGTATCGCGTCGTTGGCTGTTGATTCGTGGCACGTACCAGGCTTGGCTCGTCGTTTGAACAAAATGTTTGAAAGACGATCGTTCGAATAACGTATTTCCACCTTGTCTGACTCGAAATAATCTCACGTTGGTTTATTTGAGTTATCGAGTTGATGGCTCTTCTCTAAATTATCCTCTAAGTTATCCGACTCTTTTTTATATTCGTTGAAGTTACGAGTAATTTCTCAGATAGTCGACGATTACATAGACTTCACCTTCTGCTTCTGTTTCGACGACTTATAACTCGAATCGAATGGTTCGTTTGACTCGGGCTTTGGACGTATAGAAAGTATTTCAAGTAAGAGTAATAAATTAACTGGAATGATTCGTTATTTAAATTGTTATTTCTTGTGTTTGTTTCGAGTAGAATTTGCACAATCCTGGTACATATATACGTAGCTCCTTTTTCAGTTCTTCGATCTCGTATTTGCGTCTACGTGTCAGTGACACACGTGCTGTTTGTTGCGAGAATGGTGTGCCACGTCGCGTCGCGTCGCAGCTTAACTAAATTAACCCTTTAGAAACGACGTCTGTGTACTATACTGACTTCTATGCAATTTCTACCAGAAGTTACTTCCACGACAATATTAAATTTCGAAATCGATACGCCACTTAAAATATTCCACGTGCAACTATTTACTGCCGCCGGTCAAAGTTACAAAGTTGTTGAATATTAATACTAGAATTAATACCGACGACTAAAACATAAAATTTCCATCAGAGATGTTCAAGTGAAAGGAACAAAAAATCTTTATGATAGACAGCACACGAGCTTTCATTTATGTATTTCACAAAGAATTATTCCAGAAGTCTCCAGAAATACACAAAAATAGATCTATAAAATATCCAACAGAAATATTCAAATGGTCATTTTGACAATTTTGGTAGTTCTAGTGTATATAATTATAATAATATAATTTAATTTAGAACCGTGACAATTATCAAAAAGTTTAAGTCACTCAGAGTTATGGAGATTATTATTAGACGTTAATATAATTTAAATCTGTGACAATTATCGAAAGAGAGTTGTAAATTGTCAACACTATAAATTGGACAAGAACATTCAAATTCTAATTTCTATTCTTCCAATTCTTATTCTTGTTCAAGCTGTAATTCTTATATCCTGTATACGAGACATCGAACAAGGACTGAAAGAATCGACAGCATAATTTAATCTTTCATTGTTAATCCTGTGTAGAGAATTGCAAGTGAAAAGTTCCGTGCGGTGAAAGAATAATTTTCCCTCCGAAAACATTTTATCCGAGCTACCGAGGTTGAACGATAACGCAATAATTCTGTCGTGTCCGATAACGTTCGAATTAGCTGTTGATCATCGATATCCCAACGAGGCAGGAAGTTTTCATTATCTTGAACAATGAAACCTTGACGAACGCGGATACAGTGGTTTGTACTACGATAATGAACATGTACGTGGAATATTTTAAAGCGAACGAGTACGAATAAACTACGAGAAGAGAGAATTCAATTCAATTCGATGTATACTGTCGTGGACAAATAATCGGACACCTAGTCAATTCGATCAAAAGATCGATAATTATTTTTCGTCTGCATAATTGTGATCGATGAATTTTTTCTCTGATTGTTTACATCTTACCATAACTGACAATGAGATCAAAGGATTCGGTAAATTTAGTCTGAAATAAGCAATATAAGTATCACTCAAACTTCATATTGGTTTTAGGTTAGGTTTAGGTTGAGTTTAGGTTAGGTTTAGGTTAAAAGCATATATTTTAATCTTTTTAATATCTCGATATCGAAAGAACATAAGTAAATACTTAAGGTCACTTAACTGAGATGTCTTTACAGAATCAACCCTCGGCTTAATTTTCAATTTTATCGCATATTTTACAATTAAATTGAATCATTACTTTTCTCTCTGTGTACGTTACAATTGAATTAAAATGATTTGTTTTATATACAGTAAAGCTTTTCGTGTTTGAATCAATAGGGAGATAAAAGTGTTCAGTTGTACTTCAAAATGATCATTATTTAGTTAATTAATATTTAATGACATTTAGTTGTTATATACCGTTAATACATCCGAAGGAAAATTGTCAGTATTATATTTTTCTTCACTGTTGAATTACATTACTTTTTTAACATAAGTAATACTGTAGAGTTGCATTCTTTTTTTTTGCAACTTTTTGTTTCGTAATACGTGTATCCTCGTCATCATTTAAAAGAAAATTTACTTTTTCAGTTTGTGGAAAAATTACATCTACGACATATTCGTTATTCATAAATGAAACTTATTCGATTATAGGTCAATTTAGTAAATTAAACATAAATTTCTTATGTAAGATTCTGTCGATATTGTTTTCTAGTAAAAAAAAATCTCAAACTTGAACAAGTTTTGTTTGCAATTGTGAAAAATAGGTCAAATATACGTAACGTGAAATAATTTAATACAAAAAGAAACATTTATTGCTAATGAATAGAGTGCTGCGAACTTCTACGTACTTTTGTCAAAGTTAGAGATTCATAAATTCATAGAATGCACTAGATATGTAAAAAAAGAAAAAAATAAAATAAAATATTCCAAACAAGGTACTCGTCAGACGGAACAAATTTTTATTTATATTCTAACTCATTATTCGAGATATATATTATTTACCTTAATAAATATTTCATGTTCGAATAACGAATGACTCTGACTATTGCAATAACTTAGATTTGTCCAAATACTCATGCACATCTACACTCGAAATAGCGAAGAGGACGTTTCCTTCTTCACTCCTTCACGCGATGAATTATTAACGTATCTTCGTCAGTGAACAAATAATTGACATAATTCACTAATTCACATTCGATGTTACTCGTTTCTTTTCTCTTTCGTCTCTCCCGTTCGAAAACGATAGAAGATCGAAAGGGAACGTACGTAATAAAAGCGCGTTGGTGTTGGTAAATAAAGGGGTACAAGTGTGTGCGATCGTACGTTTTAAGTGACGTAATGAATCGCGGGTGCGAAGGTCGTGGCGGTGTGGCAGGAGCTAATAAAGAGTCAAGGATAATAATTATTTATACGCATTGTCTATGACTGAATCGTTGAAACTTCTCCGAAGAAGAAGAAGATTCGTAAACGTTCGCGTAACATTTTCTTTGTCTTTTGACGCAATCGATTAAGATTTATTGTTATTGACGTTGTCACGAATGACACAACCGCTGGACTTTCGTTTCTATGGGAAAATTTGACAATTTGAGAATCGTTCGGGAGTGTTCATATATTTAACTATATTTGACATGTTTTTAGGTCTTTTAAATTTATAATCACAATGATACGACGATACACATACTATTGAAATTCTAATGTTAGAGGAGAGTTCCTCCTTTACCTGAATTAGACGAAAAAAATGATTGATGGAATAACCCTTTTTTTATATTAATTTTATATTAATATTAATTTTTATATTATTTTCTCGAGAAAATTGCCAGTTTATTTCAATATTTGCTATACTTTCATTTACCTTTTGCGCGTTGAACCACCAAAGTCCTTTTTTAAGGATCTTCACCAGGCACGTCTTCACTAAAAAAAATTACGTTACTCATAAATATAATGCTATTTTTTTCAAATAAAATCTTGTACTTTAATCAGTTGTTTTTGCAATTATTAAAAAACACGCGTATATTTATTACTAATAAATATTCAAGTATATTGGGATGCTTGAATATTGGATTATATAATATTATAATAGGGATTCAGATAAGAAAGGTTCAACCGTATTAAAATTTTTAGAGATACTTTACAAAGTGCATACAGATAAATTTTATCAATTCTTGTACATATATAACAGGACATGTACAACGGATTTTTTCGTAATTCACACAGTCATAATTTACACAAGAACAGTACAAGTTCATCATCGAATGTTCTATGTGGTTTGATTCTCACAAGCTTCGTATTTTTTTAAGCTAAAGTTGGAAAAAAATGTCAGAGGAAGGAGATGTAAACTCCAAAATGAATTGCACATTGACAATCATATTTTTGCCCTTTTTACAAATATAATAATGCATTTTGCATGCATCGAAGTCTTTGGTCGTGAGAATAGCACAGTTGAAAATTTACTTATTTAGGTTAATCTTTACTTGTATTATTGGATATTGAAAGTCATAAAAATTTTCTTCAATTTGGGAGCGTGTAATTTAATTTAACCTCGTTACTAATTTATCGAGAGGAATATGAAAGTACGAAATAAAATTGGATACCTATATTAATTTTTGATCCCAGAGTACTACTCAAGAGTTTAAAGTTACTATTTTGATTTTAATTTTTAATGTGAAAGACAAGAACAAGAATGTAACGTACGCTTCTTTTTATGTCTGTTTGTTTTCCTTATTTTTCATACGACACGTTCTACAAAGTTAAAGTTTAAATATTTTTTACTCCATCAGTCTTCGAGGATATGTATTTTTTCTCACGTGGAATGACAACAGGATTTGATATGTGCAAAAAGAAGAAAAAGTAGTTTTGAAAAAAATATAATAGTAATATAACGATATAATATGATGTAATAAGGTGTACGTGTATCATGGTCTTGTCCAACTCTTGTCTAACATCTAACTTGTCTAAAAAAATACCACTTTGAACACATTCATCCTTTCCATCCAACATTTCTTTCTAATTTCAACTATTGAACTTTCTATTCAATTGTTATAATACACCATCCGCTTTCCATCTCGTGTAATAGATTCAACAAATTTACCCGTCGAGATCAAAGAAAACGAAGAAACTAACGCGAGTCCTCCCCCCCCCCCTCCCGGGTTGATCTTCGATAGAGATATAATTTTCGTTGCATTACGGAGGCACACGCGTTCATTGATAACGCGCGAACGTTGCGCAAGCCACGGAGGGAGGAGTGACTTACGTAACTCTCGGTGGAAAAAGAAGTCATGCTTTCGAAAAGGAGAAGTACCGGCAAGTAAAGAAAGATCGTGCGACGCGACGCGACACGACGCGGTACGGTACGGTACGGTACGGTACGCTACGCTACGGGAGGTGCACGTTGTTTTTCTCGAACGAGAGGAGAAAAGCAAGAGACCAAGCGAGGCGAGGCGATCACGGGGAAGAAGCCGAGCGATCATCAATGTACGATTCGGAATTGTTCAAGACCTCGTGGACGAAGATAGGGCAGATGTGCAGCTACATCACCTGCGCCAGATCTTATCTTTCCGGTCAGCTATGAGTCACATCGTTATCTCGCGAGCATTGGCTTCGATACTTTCCACGATTGTCACTAGCTTTTAACCCCTTGAGTGTTTTGTTTTATTTTGAGAAGGCGTACTGGCGTGCTCGACTATTTCTAGGCGATGACGCTGAGCATACTCGACGAGCTGTAACTTTGATATTGACATAACAAAATGATAAATGATATTTTTCGGTAAATTTCTTTGAGAAATTTTTTGGTATTTGCAGAACTTAACGTTTTAGTTTTTGAAAATTATTCTCGAAAAGAAACCATTGAAAATTCAAAATGTGGAGAAAAGAACTTGAATTTTCATCGAAAAATTCACGAAAAGAAGAAAAAATCAAATATTTGGGAAATTAAAATGATTAGAGATAAATTTAATTTGTCTCGATTGCGTCAGATTTCTCCGAACAATTTCCATTATTTTCAAGTGTATATTTTCTTTGTTTTTTGTTCTAGATATTCTAAAATGGGCTAAAATTATAAATAATTTTCTTACCTAAATTTTACAATGAATAGCAAAAGCGAATTTTTTCTCTACACAACGAGTATACTTCCATTCTGTGTCGATAACAGGTTTTAATAATAGATTTTTAATCGATACGAATTCGAGCAAATTCTGAAATATTATCGCACCAGGTTGCTCGTTAAATCGTTGTGTTTTAACCGTGTTGCGAGTATTCCGCGTAACAGCGTTATTAAGGCATAACGGAAAGGCCTTAATACTTGCGTTGTGCGATACCCGGTCGAATGAAACACAACGAAACGTAACGTGGAAACGAAACGTTGGTCGCTAGACGGATGTACTTTCACTTTCCATCGCTGGGGCTATCCGCTGCGCGCTAATCTATTCAAATGTACATCTAGCGTCGCGCCTCTGCGTTCCGTCGTTCACGCGCGAATCTAGTTTTAGCTTCGAATCGTTGTTTAGTCGGTCGCGTTTTTATTTTAAAAACGTAGAAGAAGAAGAAAAAAAAAAAAGAAAATGCTAGTTGCTATCTGGATTACTTACTTGGGCTTGTTATCGCACTATCCATATCTTCTTTTTCCATTCTAATTGCAGCGCGTCGTTCAAAATTATATTCCAACTTGGTTATCGCGCGCTGCGAGCTATCCTTACAAAGTCTATTGGATATTAACGAAATTTTCCACTGACAAACAGGTGTAAGACTAGAAGTTGATGTTTTCTTTAAATAAAGTATCTTTTTTGTATATATGTGTGTGCATGTACGTAGACTAAGATAAATCGTTGTAAAATCATTACAAAAATAGTATATGAATAAAAAATACACGAGAGGAAAAATATTTATACCGTGCAGGCTTGGAATGTTACGTGACACGGATTGGACAACTAGATTGGAATATGATTTTTGTTGCAACATAATCGTAACACTTATATTATTCTTTGTTCTAACATAATCGTAATAATTATATTATTCTTCGTTCTAACAGTTATTTATTATAATGTGTATGCATATTTTATATTATGTAAAACATTTTGAAATTTCATTTCGTCATCATTATACTTTATATAACAATTGTTATTTGATATGATATGATTATATTTGGAACTAATCTAATATTCTCTCTGTAGACATGTATTTAGTAAAAAGTTAATACGCATCATGAATAATTTAATAATTTAATAATATAACAATACGAAAAGATTGCATTTATTTCGTGTTTGTTAGCAACGAGGCGATTTCGAGATTGTTCGAAGCCCGTCGTTATTTAACTTTCCATGCTTGGGAAATAAACTTGGGAAATTCCAGCAAATGTTTGGGAAAATATTGTAATAAAAAGGACGATTCCTAGCATGTTAAAAATGTTTAAATTTCAATATTGGAAAATATAATGGTAGCTGTTTGAATATTTCCATGATGAGTTTTTATCTATATTAAATGTCTTGTAATTATATATATATATTATATATTTTTCAAATTCATTTTAGATTTGATCAATATAATCATAATAGTTGAATCTCGCTACGCTAGTGCCAATAAAGTTTCAAAATATTTTATATAAAACGTGATAAGCATAGCAATAAATATCCATATCCGTGAGCAGCTTGTATATATTTTAGTGACTGTGTAATCTGCTATATTGATCTTGTGACCCACCAATCGATCACGCCTGAAAAAAAACCCTAGTGCCCTAGCTAGAGGGAGCTGGATCGCTGAATTCTCTCGAACGGCTCAGGAGGAATGAAATTCAGGACAAGGTCAGGTCGCGCACCAAAATTCTTGCAATAATCCGTAAAAACTCTTAAACTCTCTTCTTTTGTCAAGTATCAGAGGAAATATCAATACAAGGAAAATTCGTTTCAATATCAAGTACTTGAAATACACGAACAGAAAAGAGAGGTGTAAAAATCTAATTTGAAATATTCGACATTTATGCCATACTTATGATCTTTGTGCAATTTCGTGTTTTTATTAACACGTGTTTACTTTTGAAAAAGTGAAGCCTACATAAAAATTGCTCTATTAAGTATGTACATTCTTTGTATCTTTTTCAATTTCTCATAAATTTTCCACGAACGCACAAAGACCAGCAGTTATCCGGAAATCTACTTGTCCCCTTCTGTCTCGTCTCAAACACTCCTATATCAACTAAAAGTGAAATCTTCTTTCGAAATCTTAAAACCCAGTCGTCTCTGTGCAGTGTTTGCACGTTCGCCTTTCACTGTTTCTGGTATCTCCTATGTACAGTATTTCCGAGCCTTTTTCGAGAAAATACGCTTTAAAACTCTACGGCAACTGCAAGGAAAACAGAGGTATATACACGTGAAATAGCAGCTCTCGTTTATGGTTAGGTTTTGTCAAGTAATCAAACTTTCTATTTGTTCTTCTGCTTCTAACATCTGAAGCGATAATTAACAACGAAACTGTAATATTTTCCTCAGAGTGGATGATCTTTGAACTTTGAATTATTTTTACATTTCGTTATCTTTTTTCGAGTCTCTAGTTGAAATGTATCGTTCCTATTTGTGAAGATATCGTGTAAATTATTACGCGATAAATATTTAATCAATTATTGCGTGATAAATATTAAATGTTCATTATTTAATCTTTTTCTCAGGACTGAAAGACAAGCTCGAATACGATGATCTTTCAAAAATTTTATCACATTTTTGATTAAGTACGTGTCTATTTGCAGAGCGCATGGTAAATAAGTATATTTTCGTTTGATTTAAATGATTTTTGATAAAAATATACGTCATATTGTATTGTATGTGTATAGGTAATAAAAACAATCATGATAATATAACCGTTCTTATTATTTTTGTCTATGTAGGTACAATATATATTCCCAAATTTTTATCAAAGATAAAATTGTAGTCATTGAAATTCGAAGCAATATTTGACAAATATACTACGTGATAAGTGCATAATCAAGTATTATGATCAAAGAACGTGATGAGCGATCACTATCAGCAAATTATTCTTATTTGTGTATAATGTACTACATACATTTAAGTATTACTTATTATATTTACATATATTGTACAATTATGTTATATTATTTACATGTTTATATCATATTATTATGCTATACATTATACACATATTTGTAATATACGTATTATAAATTATCTATTTACTAGCAATCTACAGAAGATTAAAGTAAAATATTAGCAAGATTCTCCACATGTGCCCAATTTGCAGAGACGAATGACCTCGTTCAACTCCGTCTTTCCCGACACACGCGCGGAAAAACCGTGACCTGTTTCTCTGTTTATTGCCGGCATGCGGCAAAATGCTTGAAAAAAAAGCGAGATCCGATACTGCGAGGAACGCGGAAATTATTAGCCAAGCGCAAATTGAAAATAAATCGTCGTGCGTCAAGTACGTTTTTCACGGAGAGGAAATTGGCGCGTGAGTGTGCTCGCGGACTCGCAATTAGTTGAATCGGCATTCGCGTCAGTTACACGCGCGTGTACAAAAGGTGGGAAAATATTCTCGTTGGACTTCAATGGATTGTTTACGTCCATAGTAACGGAAATGTCCTCTCCTTATGGACAGATTCTTTTTTACGTGGGCACGCGTAAAATGTAAGTCTGTAAATGTGTAAATACATAGTAGGTGGTCGAGGGAACGAGCGCACGCGCCACCCTTTGTCTCCTCCGTAGGTCCGCATCTCCGAAATCTCTCGAATCTAGGCTGTTACCGTGGCAACACAGCCATCGGATAGAGAAAAGTCAATTCGATGTCATTTTCGGTTCTTCGAGGGGGTATCGGTCGCCGTTCGGAACCACCGATTTTGTCGCGTAGAAAGTTGAATTACCACACAGCGGAATATCGTTTATAGGAACTTATAGAAGGCAACAAAAATCTCCTTTACTAGTAATCTTTTTATATAACAAGAGTTTGGATTTAACCGGAAGAATTCATTTGATCAATCATTGAGAGAGGCCAAAATTTAATTCAAACGAACGGAGTTCTATCGTAGATTCAGATTTTGTGCATTTGTTTGATCATATTTTTACCTCTTGCGCTAGTAACTGGTTCGCGGACCGTAACGAGTGACCAAACCGTATACAGTAATTCGTCTTCTTTTTGAATTCATTGGTATATCGCTGGATAGAAATTGCCAAGAAGTAATAAATTTATTCGTTTTACCTTATATTTCAATATACTTAAAACTAAGAAAATATTGCAATTTTCGGCCAAATATTCTCGTGCGTGTACAGTTATCTTTATAATTATAAGCAAAACTGTCTTATTAATCTTATGTAATCTTTCTTGTGTTCCAGGTTAGTATCGTTGTTCGACGAGGGGGATGATCAGTAAATCACGAGGTTTAGAAAACTTATCAATGTCGAAATCGTGTTCTGCAACGTGGTAAGAAAAATCGATGAGGCAGTATGTAATCCCCTGCGTTACTGTCTTTATCTTGTTCTGGATAAAATGATTGATTTCTCTCTTAAAGTAAAAAACGTAAAGGGTACAAATAAAACGACTAGATTGTTAGGTAGGCCTAATGAACATTTGTGCATAATTTTATCAAAATCGGTGTGTATCAGTCAGGTTTAGGTTAGGTTTGTAAGTTCTCTTGCACGTTCTCTTGTAAGTTCGAAAGGAAGCAAGAGTAAATAAGAAAGCTTGTTTGCGTTAATACGCAATTAATATTACATAATATATATATTACTTTCAATATTACATATATATTAAATATAATTAATATATATAATAATATACTAAGTATTATGTAATATTATATATTACATTTAATATTACATTCACGTAACATAACATTACACGAATCATTATTAATTCCAACAACTTTACACGTCGTTCGCGTTTACCTCGGATATGTAGAATTAATTTTAAGCAAATCGATCGCGAAGCATGATTCACACTTGACCTCGGAACAACACGCGGCTCTTTGCATGTTAGTTCCTTGAATACCTTTGAAAATCGATGTGTCCTCGGTATGACTGATTGGAGATTAATCAGAGTCTTAATGATTAATCAGAATACTTTCGTACTAATCGATCAAGAAAGAAAATTAATCCGAGATTTTCGTTTCCTTGTAGCAAAACATTGTTGGTAATAGAATTGTAGAATGATGATAGAACAAAATTTTGGTCGAAGATCTCGAAATTGAAATACAAAGAATCATTGCGTAATTAATCAATAATACACATACCTGTATCTAAACAATAATCTGTTCAAAAGTCGAATGAAATATGAATGTCTGAAGTAAGAGTTTCTATTACAACTTTACTTAATAACTATAACTAGCTATAATAATAGTATATGAAATGAAAATATTGAACTTAATATCAAAGATATTAGTACAACTTAATTTCCTCGCACTTGTCGATACTCTTAATGTTAAAAGGAACGAAAATCCAATTTTTTTGTTAGATTTTGGTAATTGATCGTGACAGATAGGAACAGGCTCGCCAGAGGAGCGACAATCAGACTCGCTCATGACGTTTGATTAGGCGTGAAACACGTGGCAGACGAGCAATGCAATTTAATGTAAGAATTACGTTATATGTACGTGTAAGAATCAGGAGACACGCGCGCTCGCGACAAAAAACGGAGGACAAACGGACGACGACGAATAGGCAAGCAAAGTCGAGCAACTGAGCGAGCAGCTGACGCGGCGAAATCAATATTCTCACGTGAAGAGGTGGAGATGATGTAGATAGAGGGCAACGTAGGTGCCGCATCGCGCTGCATTTTTCCCAATCAGATTCGTTCGTATCCTTCGCTCGTGCGTAAATCTTTCGTTTGTAAAATGCAAGAAAGCTCAATAAGTCGAGGGAAAGATCTAAAGGTAAACCGCAATCGGAAAAGTCTATTTTCGACAAGTGGTATTTTTGTACGAATTCGCTGGAAGCAGTGTGTTTCTTAACCTGTGACTCGCGAACTTCCAGGGAACGCACGCGCGTGTCGATGATTATGAGAAAGCTTGAGAAACACTTTATTTGGGAAATATAATAAGATAAAATAGTATGAAGTACTATAGTTGTAGTGAATTATGATATTTGTTACGACTGTGATATTAGCTAAATAAGATGATATACTATTCACGTCCTTTTTGAAATACACCTATTGTTATGTTTGAGGGGAGATAACAAAAAAATTATTTAAAGGAGATCTGTGGCAAAACGTTAAAAGACACTACATTGGTACACTTCCGATGGAAATAATTAGCTACTGATTTGGTGAACTTCAGAACATGTTCCTGTTTGGAGATGTTAACAGAGGTTCCGTTAATAAACATATCCGTACGTTAGTTAACAAATCTTAGAAAAAAATTGATCGAACGTTAAAAGCTTTTGGTGATAGTTATTCATAGGGAACGAAAAAATAGGAATTCATTCTTGAACCAAATTTCAATCAGCTTAAATGAATTAATGAACTCTGGCTGGTTGAATTCACTCGAATTGAAATGTATATTTCTACGAACCAAAAAAGAATCACTAGTTGAGAGTTGTATGAATTGCAATTATACGAACAAAAAATCACTCGAGTTGAAGAGAATTCCGTTACTAGAATTATATGAACTATTTGTCCCACAACAAGTTTGTATAAATTTTATATAGGTTGGAAGTGGAAAATCGTGAAACGTCAGGTTAGGCTATTACGATCAGGTGACGAGGTCGCGTCGTCGTCGTCGTCGTCATAGTACACAGTTCGTGGTTGGTAGTCGCGCGCACTTTCGGTCTTCTCCTACTTCGATTCTCCCCTCCGTGCTAATGCTTTCTGGACGAAGTTCCACTCGGGTTCTGTACAGGATTCCCCTCGCGCAGCGGACACAGAGTAGACCGAGAGAAAGAGACCGGGAGTCGCCGGCTGGCACTCGTGTGACGCGTGTCGTTGCGTTTATTTCGTATGGTTCGAACCGCCGCGCTCTCCTTTCTGTCGTGGTTTGGGAAAAAAGCTCGAATGACGAGAAGGTCGCGTGGCACAGTTGGAAGTGGGAAGCCGTCGTCATCGTCGTTGTCTATTCGATCCTCGGGGCGAGTTGTTGCGAGGACACGAAGGAAAGTGCATTCTTTTGTCCGATGAGTGTCCGTAGTTGTTTCAATATCTACGATCTCGACAAAACTCGCTAGAATTGGATACCACGCGATATTCGTAGCTGACCAAAGACGAGTCGAATGATGCGCAGTCGCGTGAGACCGCTTCGTCGACGATAACGAGGAAAGTACGAATTTCTTTCAACTTTCAATTGTGTGAGATACTTATGTACGTAGCGCGCACGTTGCTCCTACTCCATATGTAGTACGTTCTCTTGTTCGCGACGCGCGTTGCTCAAACCCAACGCTAGAGGTCTCTTTTACGTAATGTTACAACATTTTTACGACGGTAAGTTGACGAGATCGGAGTTGATGAATCGTATCGAGAATCGTGACTGACTTTTTTCAAACGTTCCGAGAACTGACAACGACTGACAAAAGTTCGCGTTCCTTGAGGAAACTGAGAGAAAAGAAAATTAACTAAAATGCTGTACAATTACCAGACAAAGCGGCGCGAAGAATATTTTACTTGTTTGTACAATCTTTCTTAATTGTAGAATCGTTTGGTTGAATTCTTCGACTATATATAGTTGAGTCTCGAACAACGTGGGTTTGAACAACGCGGATTTTTTTCTGAGCCAATATTGTAGAACTTTCCGCGAAAAGATGGATACTTGCGTGGTTACCGTAACGTGGTAACAATTGAATGTAATATAAATAATACATGTATGAATAATATACATACTATATATATATATACATATAAATAATAACATATACTAAAATGTGTATATAATAATACAATAATGTATAATAATATATAGTAATATATAATATATATTATTTTATTATTATATTATACATATATACTTATACATATATGTATGTTTTTACTCTAGCACTTTGTTCAATCTTATTATTACCTTAAACTGATCTTATTATACGATAATAACGCGTGAAATAAAGTTTCTAGTACGCAAATTATCCATCTGTACCCGAGATAAATATTTACATAGATAACACGTATTGTTATTCCGTAACTTTCACTTTGCTCTTAACATGACTCACATGTGTTTAGTATATCGGAGTGATAGTTTCGAATAACAATTTATTTTGAGTGAGGCTTTTATTGCGCATCAACTAATACCGTGCATACCTAAAATAGCGACAACGCGTCCTCGTAAAACGCGTTTTGTCCGCGCCTGTCTCTTCCCACGCGAAACGCGAACTCGAAACTGTTGCAAACATTTTGCAAATATTACGCAAATTTTCTCTTTTTTTTTTTCGGAGTCGATACCAAAAATTTTCCGCCGATCGCGGAGTTTCGTTTTTCAATTCGCGCGCGAGGTGTGTCTCTCGGAGGGAGAGGGAAAAAAGGCGCCGGCTCGGCCAGGTCTTTCAATGCCCGCGAACGAGCGAGTAGAACGGCGCGTTCAGTAAGAGTCGGAGAACGGTAAAGCAACCGTTAGTAGGTGAAAGAGCACGGGATCGGGGCACGATACGAAGCCACGATGAGCAACGAACTCTCGAGCCAGCGAACGGGAGCGAATGACTCAGGCTCAGGTATCGCGTGACACAGATATACATATATACACGCGTCACGAGTATTGTTATTCCTTTTCAAACCTTTCCACCATTTACATTATTCCACGGGGCAGTCTATCGTAGGTTTCGGCGCTTTTCAAAACTGTTGTGTATATGTACGATATTCTTAACCTCTTACGCTGGAATGACGTGCCACGCACGTCAAGAATATTTGGTCGAAAATTGCAATATTTTCACAATTTTAAGTATATTAAAATATAATCCGGGCGAAACAAATAATAAATTTATTACTTCTTATTTCTATCCAGCGATATACCGATGAATCCAAAAAGAAGACGAATTACTGTATACGGTTTGGTCACTCGTTATGGTCCGCGAACCAGTTACTAGGGCAAGAGGTTAACACAAATAATTTTTATTTTATCGAATGTTTGCAGTAAGAGAAAAGGGAAATATCTTATGTTTTGGCTTTTTCAAAGGAATTTTTACCATTGCATTTTGCGTTACCATCGATATTCTGGCAAATATAAATTGTTTCTGTGGAGTCAGTTCGATTAAATTGATCGATACTTTAAACTGTTATAATTGGGAAGGGAAAAGTAATGTAACAATCTACCTTGGTCTCATTTTAAATTGTGAAACTATTTTGACTGTCTTGGACGCGATTCTTTTTTTTTTTCAAGACATTTTAACATCACGTAACAAATGGAAAATTTAAAAAATTCATACGTATATAGAAGTACTGAAGAATTTTATTTACGACTGAATCCAGCCTAGTCTTGAAGATTGGAATTTCTCCTCTACAACGATCCCTTGAAGCTTGCTATACGATTTTTTTTTTTTCATTATTTTATTGAACTTTGAACATTAGAGTTAGAAACGAGAGAAATTCAAGAAATCCTGACATTTCGTCATCTGACTCTAATATTCAAAGTTCAATAAGAGACTACAGTGTGGTTACAAATCACGAAAAGGATTTTTCAATATTTTTATAGGATGTTTAAATCTTTACAATTTTCAAGAACGAAAGTATTCGTACTTTTCCACCACACGATGTATTTTAACATTTTTTTACGATTAAAATTCAACGGGAGGCTATCTGCCTTCGAACAATCTCGAAATCGTTTCGTTTCTAACAAACACAAAATTTTACGAGAAACGTCATAACAGCGATTTTACATCACTATGATTCTCAGCTCTTCGTATTAGAAGAATATATGTAACAAACGTCCCATTTATGCATCTACAAACGCGAGTAAAATTCGATAGAGTCGCTGGCAACCCCACACTGTCATTCTCCAGTTAAAAATCAGTTTCACTGATTATCAACGATAAATCGTTGGAACGATTCCATTCATTTCTCGTTCGAAGGAAAATTCTTCCTCGAGATACGGCTGCACCATCGAACCGATACGCAACCGTTTTTGACCTGAATAAAGCAATCGAATCCCGATGGATTGCGCGATGATTCACGTTACAAATATCAGCGACGATCGTCATTGATTTTGCTGTCTGTCGGCTATTACACGGTATCTAAAATTGAGAAAACGCGAGAAGAAGGGAAACAGGGGGACAATTGGGATCGTAGAAATTGTTCGATCGATGCGTTCAACTCGAATCGATAGTGTATGGACCGTTGTAAACTGTGCCAGCTGTATATGAAACAGTATAAATCATAAATGAATTATAATTTTCGAAACATTGGTAATTTAGTTATGGCTGCAGATATTTTACATTTCGAGGCAGATGATCATTTTACTTATACAAAAGATATATATTTGAAAGAAGAAAAAAGGGTTCGCTCGATTGCGTTTTCACCTAAAGCCCGCGTTCACGCCTGTCGATTCCAATCGAGCAAGCATATCGGTCGTGTGAAGGAAAGTAGATCAGAGTGATCTTTTTTTTTTTTTCTTTCATCGGTACGTTCGTTCACGAAAATGAAGCGGTGCTTTTCTAATCGACACTTACTTCGAAAGAAGCAGAATCGAGGGACGAGCTTCGAGCGGAAAGGGTCTGTTCACAGAACAGATCCTGTGGTTGTTCGGCTTTGTAGGTGAATGTACCGTTTGTTTAATTCCGCTACACCGCGGCGACGAATTCTCGCTTTGGCGCTACTCGGCGAAGATCAATACGTGGATGATAAAAGATTGATCATCCGCGAGTTCGCGTTGTCTAGTTGTTAATTGGTCAACGTCGGGTCGACTTTAAAACTCCAATTCGTGAATAAATCAAAATTGAAGTATGATTTCTCGAAATTGCAATATCGAGTCAATCTTATGTTCAGTCAAAGTGGATAAATCAAAATAAGTTAAAATACGATTTCTCTTTGAATTGTAATTAAAATGTACGGTATGACTTTTTTTTTTTCTTATCACATTGTATCGACCGCTATCACCTAAGCGAAAGATATAAAAATGTAAAAACATCTAATTTGACGAGCTAACTTTTATCAGACAAATATAGCGTGATCGCTTAGCCTACGAACGATTGCATAAATATCACCGATAGGGAGCAGTAAAACCTGGTTGTCTTTTCGCATTAGTTGAGTTAGGTTACGTCTAGAAATATTTCTTCGCGGTACGCGTCGAGAAGTGATATCGGAAAAGGAAGCTTCAACGAGCCGTCCTCGAATTTAGCGGCAAGGTAGTATCGATCGATGTTGCACCGAGAGCGGTATCCTCGAGATAAATTTAGGCACCGCTTTTCAGATTCGTGGCGATTCGTGGCCAATCGGTCGCGAACGTTCCTTCATCTTCCGAAGTCGAATCACGGCGGGTAAATTATGCAGCCTTGTGTCTAGGAAGTGAACGAACGATCGTTACCACGTATCGGCGCGTACGCGTGGATGTGAATTCTGTAAATCTGCGATCTGATGTGCGATATAACTCGTGCGATCTAATTCGTTCTGTTAAAACGCGAAAAGATACTCGTTGGAATGAATACTTGGTAACGATGTGAAAATATTTATAAGGGAAAGGTTTTTTTAGAGTTTTATAAAGAATTATCATTGTTAACTCTGCTATTTTTCTTACGACTATTAATATAAAATATATATATTAATTTAACTAAATATAATACGTACATTTATTATATTATTGCACCTTTTTTATAAATAAAATATTGCAAAAAAAGAAAGATGTCCGAAGAAGTACAACATGATGAAGAAGTAAGAAAAGCGCGACGGTTAAAACGTCTTTGAAGTTCGAAAGAAATAACAACTTGCTTAAATAAATATAATATAAATACTTCATTTATGATATTGAAATTATTTTGAAATTAACTACAATTACAAAAACTGCACGACTTGTAGCCCAATACGATTCGTCTCTGAACTGAAAGTCCCAAAAGCAATTGTTCCGACTAAGAGATGAAGACGACCTTTTTGCCATAAAATTTTATTGATATGCAAACATTTGAATAGAAAACAAATTACAGGCGCGATCGCTCAGTACTAGACAACGCCACTCCTACTCGAGGTCTATCCCACGCCCCCTCACGAATCACGTGACCCAAATCAACCAATCGCTAATTTTCGTTGCATTAGCGTTGCACCTGAAGAGGCCCGATTTTCTGGGTTACCGTCGCTAAAATCACTTTCAGTGATAAAAAAATTCAAAAGATAAGTCCACAATTTTGTGGAGTGAAATTACATTTAATAAGGCGAGTATCGACGCAACATACATTATACATTTCTACAATATATTTATACATTGACAAAAGAATATAACATTAAATCTGATTCTATGGTATAATATAAAATCTAAATCTATACTATAATACAAAAGTATACGAAAAAATACAGATTTTAAGCTTTCTTCTGCCTGTCATTGTATTTATTTATATTCGAAAAGATTTGTTTCGCGTGAAAAGAAAGAATGCTCCAAACTTTTGACCGAGATAGCAGATCGCAAAGACAGACAAAAAAAAAAAAGAAGACCACAAACTCCTCAAAATTATTGAGAGAGGGAAGGAAAACAAGAAAAGAAAAAGAAACGGACGAAAGTATCGTTACATATCGTCGACGAGCACGTAACAAACTCGCGCACGTCGATGATTCAACTTTGGTGTAATTTCCATGATTTCTCGAAAATGGGAGTGATCCGTCGGAATTGCAAGTACCCCGATGAACGTCCACGCGGAATTCTTATGGCGATCGTTACCCGTTCATTCACCGTCGCGGAAACGTGACGCGTTTGGAAATGCGGTGCCGCGTCGTGGACGCTGTAGCCGTCGATCACGTAGAAACGAATCGATTCTCCGCAATTACTTAGCAACATACGTGCGTCAAGAGGTAAGAAGCTCGCTTCGTTATTTGCACTCGGTCCTCGAATGTAAATAATTTCTGAAAGCGGTGACGCCGATAAGCCTATTACTATCCACGCCTACGCGTATGTGACTCACGCTCCCGATACTTGCTACGTACGCGTGATACATACACACCTACTTGCGCGTGATCTTTAATAACTCTGTAACCGCTCCCCAACGTGGTGCAATCGAGCCTCCCATATCTGAGTCAACGCGGAGACGAAGATAATCGTGTTCGATTAATGGAATTTTTGGATAACCGAACAATCGCTCTCTTTTTCTTTTTCTTTTTCTTTTTCTTTTTTTATATTTTTTATACGTTCGATCGCGGAAATAATGTCTTGTTTAATATCTTCGTCATTCTTGTTGTTTCAGTTTGTGGGAAAATTAGATTCACCGCTTCCTAATATAGTGCGGTACAACCATATCTGAGTTGATTTGAAGGCAAAAGTGTTCGATTAATGGAACAGTTACTTTTTGACACTAAATTGCGTTTAACGTTCAATTCATGGAAACGTGGAAATTAGAAAATGACGATTTCTCTTAAGATGTCTTTCAGCGCACAAAGACAAATCTTTGTCATTTTTGCTGTTCCAGTTTACGAGGAAATTACGTCTTCGTTACTCATAAACGGAATGTTCATTTGTAACGAATTAACCCTTCGAATGTTTAGTCTGCTCTAATGGATAGTTTTATAATCAATGATAAAATAGTTTATCAATGATTCATATTATAATATATCGAATAAATATATCAAACCGTATATGTTTGAAGATGAATGTATTCTGAATTTGTTATATATTATTTTATACTTTTACGTATTCAAAAGAGTTCAGAGGCGGCTTCTTATAAAGAAATCCTTTCATTGTTAAAACTATCAATATTATAATATTGCAATGATTAAATTTAATGTTATGTATTGTATATATATTTTAATGGCTAATATTTCATCGACCGTTCATTGATTGAATACTTTGGCAAAGAAAATATGTTTGTATAGCACAAGACATTTTTAATGGAAAATTATTTACACCGATTGGTTTCTGAACTCTCCATATATTCCAATAATATTGATCTTTCATATTTCAATAATTTTTTGATAATAGAATGTCTGGATAATTCCACCGTGCTTTCTCTCTTTTGTTTCTTCATTTTTCTTCCTTTTTTCTTTTCTTCTTCGTCGGATTATCGTCAGATCGTATAACAACAATTCCGGGTTTAATTACGTAGACGTAGCGATACAAAACACACACATTCCTTTCTACTTTCTCTTTTCTTTCCTGCTTTTCCCGCGACCGATATATTTACAATATATATATCGGTATTATCGATACAATACACAGGCAACTTCACAGTCGGCAATTTCCAAGTTAAATATTTCAATGTCGATATGATATAAGTTAAATACTGTCTCGTCGTAGTTATTATTACTCTCAAGATATAAAAACGAGTAGTTCCTGTTACTGTTTGTAACATGTCGATTAATTTCTAAAAATAATTGTTGGTTGTTGGAATTGTTCGCAATCTCGTTTGCGAGAACGTTGCGCTTCTGAGCTGAAGTTGCAGGGAAATTTCGAGATTTTTATCCAATTTATTTGCTTTACCGATCGTATCCAAGAGAAAAGTCTCGATAATTCTCTCACGGTAATGACACAGATACGCATGGTAGTACGCTCGTTGCGTTTCGTGCTTTCTGCAAAAATGTGCTCTGTTCCTCGTTCGTTTCAGAGAACAGAGCAGTGGTTTCTTCACGAAAGAACGATGCGAAACAAAATTAGAGCGATTGTTGGATTTTTATGCATTTATGGGAACTCTGAGCATACATAAAATGCAGACAATATGTAAAAGTATAAAATATATATAAAACATGGAACGTGAGATATTTTTGTGACATCTAATTGTAAAAATATTGAAAATAATAGTCAGCAGGGGAAACAAATTTCCATCTATGCTTCAGTTTTTTAATTATGTATGTTCATAAAAGTTCGCAAACATAGTTGTTATAGTCTATTGTTATATTGTTACTATATTTCATTACATTATATCTATTATTTAAACTATACTTTTCGTAGTTTCTTTTCGAGAAAAGTAGAAACGAAAGGAAATCGGAGCAAACTTTCAAAATTAATTAGAAGATATTTTGAGAATGGATTATTGTGAAAGGTATAATTGAAATTGATATGTTTCATTTGACAATACACGATATTTAAATGTGTGTTACGTACGAACTTGTATAGTTCTTGTCTTACAATTTTTTCGTACTTGTGATATCAAAAGTTTTGAGACTTTCTTATTGTATTACATAAAATTGATAGTCCTTCTCCTTGTTATAAAATTAATAATCAGCAAAAACTTTTAATAAAATCTATAAATAGGAAAATGTTACATTAAAAACACACATTGCAGTTCCGCTGACGAGTTGATCGCAAATAAAATAAATGCATATAATTTCCCTCCAAGGTATAGATTTAGAATTAAATAGCAAATATTGAACGATTTAATTTGCATTTAAGTTTTTTCCTATTCGACAGATTAAACGCTATTATAAAGTAGTATCGTTACAGCGAAAGAAAACTTGAGAAAGGAACACCGAGAGTTGAAATAAGAAAAAGTTCACCAAGTAAAAGTATAAATACATAATTACCAGTTGCTACTGTTACTACTGGTACATAGTTAAAACTATAACATATTCGATTTCTACCGAAGGTCGTTATGGCACGATGCAATCATCGTTCTCATTTTCACACGATTTCTAGCCGAAGTTCAACGTTGTTGTTGTACTCGCATAGTATCCAAAGTTGGCATTCACATGCGATAATTATTGTATATTGTGATATACATCATATACTTGTTGTTTGATATTATTTTTTTTTTGTCGTCGCTAAATTACGAAGAAATTAACACCGCTTGAAAAATTATGTTTTTTAAGGAGAGACTTTCCACTATGTTTCGTACAAATTTAAAAATTATTTTGTCGACGTAGTTCAAAATAATGTATTATACATTTTACTTTATCAACGTGCATTTGCTCGTCGACGACAGTTGAGACAAAATTCAGTCATTCATTTGCCAAATCCATTGATTCTAAAAGATAGATGATTTTGTTTGATCGACAGAATAAATATAAATAGTAGAATATTTGTCTAACAATATACAAAAAAAAAAAAAAGAAAGAAAGAAACGAAACAGTATATTCTTGAAATAATCACGTCTAACTTCAGCCAATGGAAAAAAAAATATTGCTCGTTACAGTTGCGCGAATATTACTAAAATAAAGATACTTTGCTTTCATAACGTATAATCTTAATACAATATATTGCACAATGTGATATACTTGTACGGTATGATGTATAATCTTGTACGATAACCATCAACGAGTAAGATTAACGTTTATGCAAAATTAACGAGCATCGATCGTCAAAGAAATTGTGAGTCGTGTTCCGGCGTAACGAGAAGGAAAGCACATTGCCTCGAAACTTTTGCGAAACATCAGCGTTTCGGCTTCAAGCCGAATCGCGCGCGAAGCTGTTGCATTATTTAACAGCGTATGGATCGTTTATACGGCCGCGCCTTTGTCGTTTTTAGTTCGACGCTTGCACTTTATCTCAGTGGATATTTACCCGCGTTGCTTCATCGCGGCTTCGCGCCAAAAAGCTCGCCGCGATGTCACAATTGCTGAGCGACACTTCTTGAAGAAGCGAACGAGAGATCGAAGGTCCGTGTCGAAAAAATCGCTTGGAATTTGTCGAATTGCCGTGGGAAATAGGGTAGCAACGAAAATAACCGGAGTCGTTGTGATTTTCACATTTGCAGTAAAAATATTCAGGCGCGTTCTTGCTTTGCTAATTGAAGAGACGAAGAAAAATGTTTTCACTAGATAAGATAATCTAATCTGCAAAACGAAAGTTCTTCGTCCTGCTTGAAGAAGAAATATTTCTTATAAATTGAGGAAGTCGTGTGTCGGAGTATGCCTGATAAAAGGCTTGTAGACACGGTATTATTTACAAGCAGTGTTATTTAATCTTTGATACGAATTTGAAGTTCATCGTAGATTTCAGTCGTGAAAAAAAATTTTTACATGCTAATATTTATGTCTCGCTACGCAGGAATATTTTAGAATAAAACAAGTAACATATTTTGAAAGCAGAGTTTTTGAAATGAGATCAGGTTTATTCTTGTATGATTTCCCTTTACGAAATTGTAACAGTTTAAATATTTAATGTCCGAATATTAATTAATAGGAGTCTGTATATTATATCGAGTCTCGGAAGCGACAACTCTAAATCAGAAATGAGTACAATACGAGCTCCAAAACTCGCTCTCTGATATTTCAGATATCAACATTCCTCGTGCCATCGATATATGTATATTTTGCAACTAATGTTATTGGAGCTTGTAATAACATATGTATTAATATTGTAATATTTATTTTGTAATTGACATTATTTCATCCATCTACGTGACAATGATGAATCAAATGCCTCATTTATGAATCAGACATGAAATGAGTGCAAGTATTTTAAAAATGGCAGATTTTCGCTTTTAAAAAATAGAATTTATTTCATCGACGTTATCAAAGAATTATTTTTTACGTTTTTCATTAGGAAACTATATCATCCCCGCTATTATTCAAATTCCTAAAAAATATACATAATATAAATTCGACTAAATTGTTTCTCTTTTGTCTCTGACCGTGTCTGACACGCATAATTTTCTTAGTTTACCTACATTTTAAGCAATATTATCTCAATGTCCGTTCTTCCTCTACGCGTCACTACACCGATAAAACGTTTGTTTCGTCGTTGAACGCGTGTACGCGTGCGATACGGACGGGTTTTACGTAATCAGTGTCGAAGAGAAGCCGTACGACGAAGAGTAGGAAGAGCATCCACCGTTTCGTATCTTTGATCCGCATCGCACGTTCGATCTTACCCAATTTCGACGCGATATCTGAAGTCGTTTCACGTCTCACGTTTTGTTGAAACGAGTTTCGGGAATAACGCGAGTTACCTGCTAACCCTTTGAGCGCTGTCTGAATTTTAGGATTTTACATGCAAAAAAAAGAATTTTTTTTATTGCGTTATTTTATCATTACACGCAAGTGTCTATAAATTTGTACGAAATTGCCGTTTTATCGGGAAAGAGTTTCGAAGATAACCCGAGTTATCTTGATAACTCTTTGAGGGCTCTTTGAATTTTGGGGAACCACGTCAGAAAAGATAACTTTTTTTTATTGCGTTATTTTACTATGTATAAATATTGTCTATGAACAAGAAATTATATTCAGCTATGTGATACGCATTACTTTCGTACAACGTAAGAAACGTGGATCTTGAGACGTTTATCTATCCTTGGAATTTTAATTTTAACTTGGATATTTGTTTTATTTCCTTCCGACCGTGAGATAGGATTTGGTTTACAGTTCGGTTTTTGCAATTATTTTCTTATTGTTCACGCCTACACGTACGTACTCGGTCATCTATTTTTGGACGTTCTCACACTTTTCTTACTTCTAATATATCACACGTATCACGTCACACATACATATACATGTGACATGGACGTACATTTCAATTTGATTTATTAATTAATTCGACTAATTTTATTAACCACACAGTCTGTCATCACCGTAGAAAATAAAACTAATCGTTTTAAATTTTCTCAATTAATCATAGCCATTTCTGACTCGATGTCGTACTGAACGATACCGTTCGAGGGTTGAAAGCTCGAAACGGTAAAAGAATCGTTTCGTCTCTCGCACTCGCTGCACAGATGCTCGTAGAATGCAAGATTTAATTGCAAAAGTTGCGAGAGAGAGAGAAAGAGAGAGAGAGAGGGGGGGGGGGCAGGAAACGCAGCCGAGGCTCACGCGGTTCGCGTGTCTTGTGTTACCCTTTATTTGCACACTGTACGCAAGAGACGCGCAAAGTACGGCTTCTAGAATAGTTTAATGCGGCCTTGTAGTCCGTAATGTAATCAGCGCGTGACGTCATTGTACCTACTCCCTAGTTCTGCGAGGATCGGATCGCGAAATATACCTTGAGGACGAGCGTACCGGAGACGTGCGCGAACCTTTCCGGTCTGATCGCGATTTCGACTCCGCTGTCCGTGTGCGTGTGCAATCTGGAATAAAATGATTTCCTCGTCATTTGCGAAACACCGTAAGGGAACACTCGCGTCGATTTCCCGTTAAACTCGAATCCTCGCGGTGAGTGTACCATGAAGATGGAATAATTGAACCAGTAACCACAGGTTTTGTGCGAATCGTTTCTTGTTACCGCGCCTTGCTATTAAGATACGCAGGAAATGAGAATTTGAAAAGGAAACACTTTGCACGGTTAAAAATCAACGTGAACAGTTCTTGGACGTTGAAAGTGTTTTCTCAGTGCAGCGAGGTGTACTCGTTATTTTCGACAAGTTATGATATAATAATGTAATGTTACGATATTAATCGTAACAACAGTACAGTAGCATCTCTCTACGAGTTCTCAATTAGAACTTAGAATCGCATTTTCTTTTCTATACTTTTCACTTGCAATTTAAGGGTTTTCAACGTGCGTTTGAAAACCAAGGTGAATTTTCCCGTTCTAACCTAATTTCGTGTATTTTTCACCGTGAGTTTAGGTTAAGTCTCGATTGCATGTGAATATTTTGAACGGCATATTGTCAAATTTTATATATTTTCTCTCTCGTTACAGGCAAATAAAAGATATTCGTAACTTGGAAAGATTGTTCAACACATTTTCAAACAACAAGTCATTTTAAGTTAATTTTTCACTTTAGTTTCTCAATTTTTATCTCCATTGCCAGAAAGCAAAGTAAAAACCAATTTATGTATATTATATATATCAAACTTTGCGATCGAGTTTATTTCTCAAATTTAAAACAATTTATCGTATGTGTATATGTATATGTTCAATATTATGTTTTACACAACACGTATAACATTAACATAAAAAAAAAATGTTCGAACATCTTTGCGAGAAACTACACGCGAGTGACAGAGTGACAGAGAGCGCGTTCAATTAGCATTAATTGCGCAAAATTATTTCTACGTAGCGTAGTTTTCGTCCACCGCGACGTTAATGGCAATGAGGAACGGTTTACGCGAAATCTATTATTAGTTCAATTATGCTCTTCACCGCAGTAACCCAGCCACTTGATCGAACGGAACGGAGAACGAAAACGCACTCGCGCTTTCCGTTTCCATTCTGTCCTGTCTGTAACCGGCGCTCGCAACTACCGCGATGAATTCTTCCGCGATGAAACGCCTCGAACCCCTTCGAACGTGAAACGTTTCTCACGATTTCTAAACGCTATCGCCATCAAAGACGAGGGGAGACAACGTCAGAGTCGAGAGCAGCAGCCGGGTACAATCGATATTTAACCCAGGCTGTTTCGTTCGCTGAGAAACGGACTTTCCCGAGTGCCCGTGGCACTCTGGCAAACTTTGTTGTACCGCAAACACACACCGCGTCGCGACTTGAACGTTGCACGATCATTCACCGCGACCATTATTTAATAAATTCCCAAGGCTAGTCAACCTTTGCTCCACCGCGAGAGAACGTTCACGCTGCCTTCCAATGTTCGACACATGTTCACCGCTGAATCCGCTCGATCGATCATTCTCCTGACCGATCGATCAGTTTCCGTCCAACACGCCGTTTACAGAAATTTCACAGAATTCCTCGAAATTCTTTTCTCGTTACCGGTTTGCCCTTACGAAACGATCTCAGTTTGCAATAGTACGTCGATCCTATTTCTCTACTACTTCTGTTTGAGCATCCTTCACATTAATCGTGGTTTAATATGCCTCGTTGACCGTATTTCGATTGTTCTGGCATCCTCGGAACAGACTGATCTCGCGAAGTGATAAAAATAATGAAAATAATTTGAAAAGCTACTACGAACAATATGTAAATTTAGTTACATTGACAAAAATAAAATGTAGGATATATAAAATATATTAATATTCGTGAGTATGATGACGAGAAAAAAAATAAATTCAATTTTCTTTCTTTAGAAACACCTAGATAGTTTCTCGTTTGCAATTTATTGATTTCGTTTCTACGTTGAATGCATGATGCAACGTTCATCTTATTTGTACAATTCGCACATGTCTTTCGTCGTGTCACTGTTTTTTTTTTTTTTTTTTGCTTCTACGAAAAATAATTTTGCTTATAAATACGTATATCGATTCTATTAAGAAATTGTTTGAAAGAACTTGGAATTAAATTAATTTAATTTAGGTAAATTCATTTAATCAACCCTCGACTGTCTCTCCTAAAGGGATATCTAATTTGAATCGAGCCAAGAGTTCGAATTTCCTCTTTCTACAATTGCTGATAATTATAATGAACGTAGACGTGTATATTTGGTGTTGCGTGACATAATGTCTAAACAAACGCCTATAATAATGACGTAAGAAGCATAGAAGAGTTTCAGAAGAAATTCCCGAGGAAAGAGACGCGAGCCAATTGACACTCGTTGAAATAGTTTGAGTAACTCGGAATAATTTTATTCCTTCTTGCGAAAGTATACAAAACGATGAAGGAAGTTACATTTCGGGAGATTGAAAGTGTGTATAATTATAATTAAATGTATAATTAACAAAATTTGAAGTGATACTCCAACCACCATTTTGTAAATAAATTACCGACAGATGGTACAAAAGATATTTCAAAGGAGGGTAAAGGGTTAGTGAGGAATTCAGAGATTATAAAAATGCGAAAATACACGTACTTGTAGAGTAGTATATAAAATAGAACGGTAATTTTACGATTAGAATACGTGTGCGAATGAACTTATTTCTTGCCTCTGTCTCGCGAGTCTCAATTTGAAATTACAATGAATGTATACGCACGTATCTAATGAATACATACGGGGCGTAATTACAACGTATTGTTACGAAAGAGAAAAGAATTTGCCGTTTCGTGAAACAACCTTATGAAACGGCCACCGGGGCGATTATGCAACAAATCGATCAACTTTTGAAATTCCTGGTTGTCGATCCTTCCTTGTATCGAGGCTTTTAATTAAACGAGGGATTTCAATGCGAAAGGATTTGTGTCATTGTCACGGCGCGAGGCCTCGCTTCTGGAGATCGGTGTGCGACACTCAGTGACCTCCTTCTGCATGTATTACAGGGGTGTTGGAGATGGCGGCCACAGAGAGCACGATCCGTTTCAGCGGCCATACATTGGACAAGGCTACTAAGGCCAAGGTGAGTCCTTTCTTTCTCTTACCACTGTTCTTTCTCTCTTCGTTTCACGTTTGTCATTTCTTTTTCTGCCTTCCTGTCTTGTAAGAATACAAATACAATCGAGAGTTTTTAGTTGAAAAATTTGAGAGTAATTTCAGTTTGATATACGAATCTAATATGCTGTGTGACTGGTGACGAAAAAATATTTTCAGAAGAGTGTCAATAGTTCAGTTTAAAAAACTGGTTTCATACTTAAATTTTAGCATGCTAAAATGGATCATTATTTTAAAAATTTTTCAATCCTTACATACTATAAGAAAATAAAAGATTCGAAATATTTACTATTCTTTTAATATTTTATAAAATTTTAGCTCGAAAATAGCTAATTTTCTAGCGATAACGTTGCAAGTTTTCTTGAAGAATGTATTCTTAAGAACATATCCTTACAATCAAATAAATACTATGATAACATTGAAGATGTAACTTTCCCTTAAAGTTAGATCCTATGTATAAAATTGTAGGCAAAATTACATCAGCCGATTACTCAACAAAAAGCAGCACATAAAGCATATGCACAAGTTAATTTGTAATTCATATCTCTATACGGTCAAATTAGGGAACTTTTACCTGTAATAATATAAAGAATACGCGATAACGATGGTGTACGATTATTTCAACTAGAGATTCTTTGACCTATTTTCTAGAATATGTGAGCGATACGGATAGTCTGCTCCTTCTACGGAGATTCATCATACGTTTTTCATTTTAGGTAACATTGGAGAATTACTACAGCAATCTGATAGCTCAGCATATCGAACGAAAGCAGAGGCTCGCTAAGTTGGAAGAATCGTTGAAAGACGAAGGGTTGTCGGAGCAACAGAAGCAGGAGAAACGATTGCAACATGCGCAGAAAGAAACCGAATTTCTCCGCTTGAAACGTTCTCGGCTCGGTGTCGAAGACTTTGAGCCTCTGAAAGTTATCGGCAGAGGTGCTTTCGGAGAGGTAAGATTCGAAGTAACAAATTATTTTCACTAATTTGTCGAAAAATGAAACAATGAGGTAACAAAGGTAACTTCATCCTGCGAGCAAATTCAATAAATGATCTTTGATGATTTATTGAAATAACACGACAAATAATCCTAAAGCGCAGGATGAAGTTTAGCAGTAGAACAAGTTAGAGCAACTCGTTTGAGAAATGATTTACGGGGACGAATTAATGTTTATTTGAGATAAAATACTCATTATTTGACTATTTGCACAATAAATATTTTATTTATCGAATGATCGTTTCGAGACAACATCGAGACAAGTAGGACAATACATTGATCAATGATAAATTAATGAAAATCTGTCCCTCTTTTTAAGAGAAACGCGTATCGATCGATTTAAAAGTACCTCTGTTTGTAATCTTGTCGTTGTATATCGTAAAGGTAAGACTCGTCCAAAAGAAGGACACCGGACACGTGTATGCGATGAAAATTTTAAGAAAAGCCGATATGCTGGAGAAAGAGCAAGTGGCGCACGTGAGGGCGGAAAGAGACGTTCTGGTAGAGGCGGATCACCAATGGGTCGTAAAAATGTATTATAGCTTTCAAGATCCTATAAATTTGTATTTAATCATGGAATTTCTTCCAGGCGGTAAGATTTCATTTTTAATATTGTTTCTCTATGCTAGTCTACAACACTTGTATCCATTTCTTTTCTTAATTTCTTCTAACATTTCTTCCTTTCTTTTCTTTCTCCTTTGCAAATTAATGCTACAAAATGTATACTAGGATACAATGTATAGATTTAGTTGAGAGTTTGATTTCGATTTACTGGGTTGTTCAGCTTTGTGCAATTTCATATTTTTATGGACACAATTGAAAGGTCTATAATCTAAACAAGAATTTGTTTCCTCTGTTAGATATTGCAACACTTTTCCATTTTATTTTATACGTATTTTTGCATTGCAATCCTTGATTCCCAATTGAATTTTAATAATTTACAAGAAACAATTTTATTTGGAATTCTGTTTTCTTATTTTATTTTCTTATTCTACAGATAAGAGTTCAGATACTATACCGTTATATACTATTATATTATATTACATATTACTATAATGCTATAATACTATTTTCCAGAAAAGAATTTCTATATTTTTATATATGTAAGAATTTTACATTATACATGTACAGAGGTCCATAGATACATAAAAATCCGCAGCCTATTCATTAAATAATGTAATTACAATAAATATTTATCTTTTCTCAATTTTCTATTAAATTAGAGTTAATGTCCTTTTCGCGTGTACTTATAAAGTACAACGAAATCATCAGAATACGTTTTTGCAGGTGACATGATGACACTGCTGATGAAGAAAGACACGCTTTCCGAAGAATGCACACAGTTTTATATTTCGGAGACGGCGTTAGCGATCGATTCTATTCACAAATTGGGATTTATTCATAGGTAAAGTTTATAGAGCAACCAAAGGGAAAGGAACGACGAAAGTAAAAATGAAACGATACAGCCAGATTTACCGGATCGTTTAACAACTTTTTTTCAGAGATATCAAACCGGATAACCTGTTGCTGGATGCACGAGGTCATATAAAACTCTCTGATTTCGGGTTGTGTACGGGTTTGAAAAAATCTCATAGAACCGATTTCTATAGAGATCTCAGTCAAGCGAAACCCTCCGATTTCAGTAAGTAACTTGCTCTTCAACTTTTCTGTTTCTTTGTATTAAATGTTTCTAGCGCGCGTTTTTAGTATTGTTGTTGTTTTCTGTCTTTAACATTAGAATAAATTGAATGACCGATTCATAATTTTTCGTAAAATTCATCAATCAATAAAAACTTGTGGTCTTTATTTTGTTACACGTTTGTTCCGGCTCCTTGTATTTTCATTTCTCTGATACAATCTAAATAGTTTTAGTGTTTAATGTTCTGTCTGCTGTTTGTTTCGATTATCAAGCTTTGATTATTTTGTTACCAGTGACATCGTGCGGAAGCGGAAGTGGCGGAGCGATGGATAGTAAAAGGAGAGCAGAGAGCTGGAAAAGAAATAGGAGAGCGTTGGCTTACAGTACGGTAGGAACACCCGATTACATAGCTCCGGAAGTATTTTTGCAAACTGGTTACGGACCTGCTTGCGACTGTTGGTCTTTGGGAGTTATCATGTACGAGATGCTCATAGGTACTGCACCTTCCTTCCCTTTTCACGACAGAATATTTCGACGTTTCCCACAGAGTCTTATTAGTTAATAACCATCGTGTTTATTTCAGGATATCCTCCCTTTTGCAGTGAAAACCCCCAAGAAACTTATAGGAAAGTTATGAATTGGAGAGAGACTTTGGTTTTTCCACCAGAAGTTCCCATCAGCGAAGAAGCTAAAGATACTATAATTAGATTCTGCTGTGAAGCTGATAGGAGACTAGGTTAATATCTTTATTACGTTTGATCCGCCTATTATCTTTGACATACGCATCCTTCTGTTATATATGTTATTTTGTTCTAAAATTGACATTTCTTTTTAACAAGAAAAAGAAGTTCGTTCGATTTTTACTTCAAACTGATTCGTAGGTGCGCAAAGAGGTATCGAAGAGCTTAAATTGGCTCCGTTCTTTCGCGGCGTCGATTGGGAACATATCAGAGAGAGGCCAGCCGCAATTCCAGTCGAAGTACGTTCCATCGACGATACCTCTAATTTCGATGAATTTCCAGACGTGAAATTGGAAATACGTAAGTACGCTGAACGTTTTATAATTCCATTACACTCTCCCAAAGAAAAATATAGAGAGACGGCACGGTTACATTCCCCGCCAATAACTCAAAGTCGAGCGTGTAATTTTCTCTTTTTCTTTCTCGTCTTCGATTACAGCGTCTGCGCCGATGCCTCAAGACGGAGAGGTAATATACAAGGACTGGGTGTTCATTAATTACACGTTCAAACGATTCGAAGGTTTGACGCAACGAGGCACGCCAACCAAGAAATAGCAACACTCTATTTCTTGCTCGGTTTCAACCAGCCAGCAGCCAGACGCAACTGGAATTCCGGCCTTGGTACATAACCCGTACCCTCCGATGTCATCGACGACATCACGAATGGATGGTTGATTCGTTTTGTCTTCTGAATACGGTTCAGTCAATCATCGGCAGCCAGTCCGCTTTTACATGTACATACGTGATGAGACGAGCACGACGAACGTACATACGTACACGTTACCGTACGAAGATGTGAGAGGAGAAGAAAAAGCAGGAAAAGAAAAGGAGGTAAAAGGGCAAGAAAAAAAAAGAAAAAGAACATGACAAAAGCGTCGTCGTGTTATTTTACAAAGGACAAAAAACGGAGTGATAAATATTTCGTAGGCAGACAGATGCGAAAATCGTTGCACATGTGATAAGGAAAAACCGAGATATTTTCATGCGCACTTGGTAACGTTTTTAGTGATGTCCTAACTATAAAACGCGCTTGTTTTTCGTTCTATCGTGAATATTGTTTCCATCCGATTTTCGAATGCGTAGCATAATAAGCTCTCTTTCTCTTTCCCTTCCTCCCACTCTCCCATTCTCTCTCTCTCTCTCTCTCTCTCTCTCTCTCTCTGCCATTCTTTTTCTGCATTATTAATGGTAAAAGCAAAGATGGAGCCTCGGTCCCGTGATTCTCGCAGAATGTATAATTTTTGTGTATTTCGTTCAATGTTCTTTCCCTTTTCAACGAAGCACTGGTTTAGCTCTTGTTTTCAGCTCTCTTTTAAACGTTGTATTTATAGCTAGTACTGTGATATAATATTGTTTAAAAGTTTTATATACAAATCGCTGTTTTGTCTGTTAACGATTACTGAACTTTACGAATGTTATACTCTGTTCGATTATGCTTACGTTTCATTAGAAAAGGAAAAAATTTAAACATTTGTTGGTATAAAAAGAAAGGTATTTTATATTTATATATTTTTTGAGAGCTTTTTGTCTGGGATGTTGTCTAGGAATTGCACGAAAATAATTAATGAAATAATTGATGAAATATTCGATAGGGTTCCAATCATTGCGTTCAACCGCAACAGGTTTTGTTTGTTCAGCTTTTATATTTAATTAATCGTAGAATCTCACACGAATGTTCGAAATTTGTACGGCGAACACTTTTTAATTTTTTTTATTTACATGTAATCGTATACTTTTGCTATGAAACGCTGTAATTTGGAACAAACCAATTACAATGCGTAGGTATCGTGGCACAAGCTTTTGCGTAATTGCTTTGTAGTTTTTTCTTTTCTTTTGTATCAATATACGATGTATTACTGAATAAAATGTATTGCAGTTGATTAATTAATTGAGTAAGAGGAGAATTGCGACACGTAGAGAATAAAAGAGGCATGTAGAAGGAGAATCATACAAGGTACCGGGTCTCTTTCTTAGAGGACAGTTTATTATTAACAACGTGGTTTTGTTCGAGCCTGAACATTATGGAAATTGTGTAAAGCGTTAAAAGACACCTTAAAGAGTGTGAACACGGAAAATATAACGGATACATTCGTAAAATTCAGGGCTCCTTCATTGCCTTATTAAGGTTCCTAACACATGTACACGCGCGCAACCCAACCCAAAAAAAAAAAAAAAAAAAAAACTACAAAAGGCGAGAACATTTGCGGCGCTGGGTAAATGACGCATAGTTTAATAACGAAACAAGAAACAGAAAACGCTACTCAAGAAAAGTAATCGATGTAATTTAGTGGTTCATGTACATATATCTTTTTATAATAATTTTACAGTTTGATTGAAATAGAAACGATTATACAGGGAATTACAAATGTCCTAGGTTTTCACGGTCATCCTCTTCTCTCTTGTTTTTACATACAAATCTACTACGTCTCGCAAACGTGAATTTAGAATCGGAAACTGTTTACTTTCGACTCGATCGAGTAACGATTGATTAACTTGCATTCGTTGTCAAACTGGATCGTAACATCGTTTGAGAAGAACATCCGAGTATCCAGCACCAGCGATTGAATTACGAAAAATGTATTACACACGAGGGGAAACGAAGTACGCAACATGTATGGTGCGTGACACAATCTCGGTCGACGAGTATAGTTTTATTTCAAACATAGCAATATACGATATATTTAATTTATTTAGCTATATAAATATAGCTATCCATTACGTAGTTTACTGACAGCCAGGGCACCATGGTAGTAATAGTACTAATGATAAATAAGATAGGAAACATCTAAATAAATAACCTTAAGGTGGTAACGTACAGAAGTACCTACGTACGTGCGCACGCTCGAAACGTATCGCGTACCGGCTGATAGTACTTGTATTAAAAGTTATCCGGCTCCTTCCTAGTACGATCCGGCGTGTCTTCATTGACGAAATTCACGCAACGCGATGTTGCTGCACGTATACATATGTATGTATATGTTCGCGAAGCACTAGCTTCTTCGTACGTGGCTTTGTTGGCGAGCGTCTCCACAGCGTACGAGTGTGGAACATGAAATCTCTTCGTTACTTTATCGTACATTGTTCGTTGTACAAAATCGTTTTATTCACTTTATTTATTTGAACTTGGTTCTCGCGATGCGAAAACAAGTAAAGTACTCACAAAAATCGCATTATACCTATATATATATATATATAGAGAGAGAGAGAGAGAGAAATTATGTATTCAAATGCAAAGATTCGTTTAGCTGTTACTAAATTGTTGATAAGGTGCGCGAGATTGGTATTCCACACTCTGACTGCTCGAGGCGCCGAGTAGCTTTACGTCACACGAAACGAGAACAGATTTCAATGTATAACTTTACGATACAGAGTGTTTAGATTTTACAAAGTATGGTTTAAGTCAGCAGTTTTCAAATGCAGGAAACACGAACTGAGAAAACTATAATAGCAACACTATTTTTTGCACCGGTAGAAAAACGAAAAGAAGAAACGAAGAAGGTGAAAGTGTGCAAGTGTACTATTGTCGAGAGGGTGCATCGTGATCGTGTGTGTATGCGCGTATGCGCGCGGAACGTGTGAGAGAAAGTTGGCCAAGGGGGTACGAGAATCGAAGAACAAATGCGAAAGGAAAAGCCGCAGGAGGGGGAGAAAGTAGAGCGAGATACGCGAAGGAGTGAGAGGGAAAGAGAACGAGAGCGAGAAAGAGAGAAATTTATTAAAGGTTAGCAACTTGTTGCTGTCGAGTTCAGATACCGATAGAGATACTTTGGCGTCCAATGCTACCGAGTAAACGAACCAAGTAATCGCGATTTATTTATTTTGAAAAGAGAATTAATTAATAAAATAAAAAAAAAAAAAAAACAATAGCCACGAGATGCCTTCGATGCAGCAAATGTTTGGTGCCCTGAGCGGAAAAAAATTACATACGCAACGCCGTGAATAGGTTGGGAAATTTCTAATAAAAAAATCCGTGGAATTTAATCACAATTGAAAAAATTACGAGAGCACATCGACTCGAACGGAACGTCTTTTGAGTAGAAATTTTGATTAGAAATTGAAGAGAAATTAATGGAAGAGCGACGCCACTTGTGCGGTACATGCTTGTACGACGTGCGAATTAATAACGATTCTTTTTACGAACGTATCTCGAAGGAAACTCCAATAGATTATATACGATAATTGTCGTCGATGTATGCTGTAAATATTACGAAGCACTCGAGTCGTAGTGCCGATCGAATTGTGTGTCGAATAAAAAGCGAATAATATTTCGTCAAAGTATTGTTTAACAACGTTGTGTTTAACGGCGGATAATTTATTTGTTTCTCTCGTTTCGTTGTAATTCGCGTGCAACAACTGTTAATAATAATCGCATGAACGAACGAACGAACGAACGAACGAACGCACGCCAAATTAGCCGAGGCTAATTTTTAGTTTGCAATTAGTCGAGAAGTGACAGTAGGAAAGAAAGGTAACTGTTCCGAGGAGATTTTTATTTTTCCTTTATACAAAAAAATATTACGGAATATGACGGCGGTCAGTGTTGCACAAATCGATCACTATCGTACATGTATACATATTTGATCGTTCAATCGATGACTGTCGAACGTATCGTACAAGTATCACGTAGCTATTTGCTTACGAGCACAGCTTCGAACAGGGACAACGCCTGTTAAAGCGTTTTCGAACGCGTTTCACGTTAGCACGAGCGTGCACGATTAATTTCGATATGATATAGAAGTACAGATGTAACGTTTCGCGTTCAATTTTATCGACTTAAGTACCTTACGGACGGCGAGGTAAAAACACGAAAAAAGAATGCAACTCTCTTGAATAGAAAATGGCTGTTTTCAGAAATTTCAGCGTAGATCATATTTTACCCAAACTAACTACTATCTATTGTCTACTCTCTCTTGCCCTTTTATTTTCCGCCTGATTTGCAGTCAACTGATAAAAAGTAGGTTTATCAGAATTTGCATAACTGGATTCTTACTGTCCTAATTCGTAAATGAAGGATCCGCGACACGGATAAATCACACGATGGAAAATGCAGAATTCAATGTTCGAAAACTACTTATTCGCTTTGTGTCTGTAGATGTCGTCTTCATCGGATCAGACATGTGTAATATGTCCAAACTTTGCGAAATTTGGCGATACTTCTCGTAGTGAAATTCCATTTTTTTTTCCTTCACCGATATTTAATCAATCGACTCAACTTCTCTTGATCTTATATTTGTAACGGTGTTACGCGTATCGAGGAAATAATTATTTATTTAAATTATGTTAGGATATGATTTAACTCTCTATAACGCATAATCAAATTTTGCAAATTTTATTTTGTCTCTTTACTGTTTTACCGTTCATTCATTGATGATCCATTAATGATTGTTAGTTGCTAAATTTTGAATAAAATTAAATAGCTGCAGTTGTTTAATAACCATTTTCTTTAAAGTTAAATTTAAAAGCAAATTCTGGTTATAGAGGGTATTAACTAGAGCGAATAATGGTACTACGTATGTATATTTTTCGTATATTTTTCAACTTGTCCAACCACTCGTCGACTTTTTGTTCAATTTGATTCAAATTCGGTTAGACAGTTTCTTTAGAGTTGGAAACCACGTTGAAGAGAGAGATCTGTGCGATAGCTTTGCGTGTTAAAATAAACGAGGGCTTGGTCGAAGCATTAGATATCGATGCTACCGATAGTTTTCAGAAGAAAAAAGGATATTAAAAAGAGAAAATTCGTCTAAACAAGATGTTTGTATTATTCATATTACACACCTACGTTTATACACGACGTAATTTCACGTCAACGGCTGTGAATACGTTCGATCTATATCATCAGAGAATATCGCAATAATCGTTGCAACATCGTACTACATATTTGCATTGGAACTTTTATTCAAATCCTTTCCTAATGACCTTGTACATTGCAGAGATATCACAGTAATTCGATATGATATTCAGAGCTAGCGTGATTCAAATACTCGTCGTAAAAGAAATTCTATGCGTGTTGTATAAAACATTTTGAAATTTTATTAACACAGTGCAATGAGAACGAATTATTGGGATTATATTGATAAAATTTGAAATCAATCTAGAAATTATACGTAGAAGTTACAAGATATTTATTGTAAATATATAAAATAAAATATAAAATTAATATAATAGCGCAAATCTCAAGTATGCGGTAAAGATGATCCTATTAATTATTCAAATTTATTGTTATGACGGATTGTAGTTGTTTAAGTACTTTTATAATCTCTGAGAAATATGTACTTACTTGTGTACTAAATAGCTTGTAATTTCTATATATATATATTTTTGAAACTTAATCAATATAATCATAATTGGATTTCGAAGTTTTATGTATTTATACGAAATTTAGAGATGCAAAAATGTACAGACTGCGTTTAATGTCCAGAAATATACAAAATATCGGAATTAGAGTATGTGGTACAATATTTAGTAATATATTTATATAATTATGATACATTTATTTCTATATTATTTATTTACAAATACAATTTATAAATATATAATACATTTGGCAATGTTTAATATTTTATTTAAATTTTTCGCTTGGACTCTGTCTTTTTGATTAGGTTTATAAAACTGAAGATTTAATCGTGACAGCCTGATAGAAAATTTCAAAATGTTTATATAGCACGCGTAATGTATTCATACAAGTGATGGAAGTGTTGATACAAGTGTTGGAATACTTTTACGAACTGCAGGTAATACGAAGGAAAAAAAGTCACTTTATATTACTATTGCGTACGAGTAAAGAAATAATTATGACAGCAAGCAAAACGACGTCAGCTGTTTCGTCGTATATATACACACATATGCATATTCATTTACTTTTCTCGTGCGATTTCCATTCACGTTCTCATTTGCATTTGCAATCGTACGGATCGATTGCGCATTTTCATTTAACAGTCGCGAGCTTTTTTTTTGAATCAACAAAAAAAAAAAAAAAAAAACGAGCTGTATAAGCCATAAACACGGTACGATCATGTTCTCTTGTTACTAATAGTAAGTTCGCGCGATTTAATGGGCGGTTTAATTATCGGTTTCCTGATATAAAAAAGGGAAATGAAATGCAGTACTATTTCTCACGCGTGATGCATAACAATGTAATTATAGATATTGTCGTTAATAAATTGTTTTTTTATTTTAGCCGCTGGTTATTTTATTGAACCGCGCGGTGTGATTCGACCGATCTAACTCTTTTTCTTCTAGTTCAGAATGTCTCTATCTCCTCTGAACGATTTTCTGAATTATCTTAGATCGATCAATAAATTATTAATAAAACTACTAATGATTTATTGATAGATTATAAATTATAGTGGATTGTTAAATTATCCCGGAACAGCAACGCTCGATTAATGAATTGATCCTGATTGACGATCTTTTAAAGGCAATCAGTTTGCATGCGCGAACGTTTTTGTTTCTCTATTGTCGCAAATATTATTGTACATCGATTCCATCACATCGATTTGTCCCTTAGTCAAATTCGGGCTACTACATTGAAAATGAAACGCCGTGAATTAAAGTCTGAAGAAGTTTAACTTTGAGTCCATAAGGCACTTAAACAGAACAGCCTTGTCACGCATAAATAACTTTATACACTTGGAAGTGTAAGAAATATTTAAATTTGTTAATACAAATGGTTGGCTGTCTATTCAGAGAGATAATTTCTGAATTAACGAGCAGCTTACGCAGACAACGTATCTCGTGATTCTACGTTGCATCACGTATTCAATGGCCACTCACGCTCATTCGTACTGGATTGAAAAGGTAAGTATGGGATCACATATACAGATTTACGTACGATAACATTGACTAATTCTTAAAAAGAAATCGCGATGCAGCAACCAGAAGACCCACTGGCAAAAAAGCCGCGATACAGTAATATACTAACCAAAAGGGCTACTAAAAAAACATTTCCCATTCAATACGATAACCAGAAGGGCTATTGTCAAATTTATATTCGACATAAATCCGTGCAACAAACGGTATCTCATTCCGCATCACTCATTTACTAGTATTAATTATGAAATAGGAAATTTCCAAAATAAAACGCGAGAAGTGCTTCGTCATATTTAAAATTCCCGAAAATAAGTCCGAAATACTATTAATCTATGCACTCACTCTTAGAAATACGCAACACTAATTACGACGCGTTCAGTGCAACCAGGTGTTGGAGGTTGCTGATGAATGACCACTTCTGTACAGCTCTTGTAGCTGCATCAGGTGATCCAGCAGCAGGGACAACCTTCAATGAATCCAGTGGAAGAAATTGGGCATTTTGTAAACGCAACCCTATTTCAAAAAACGCGATCATTCATTATCGCAACACTAAGAGCAAATGTGGAAATCGCGATGAAACAATGTCGTAAAAATAACTCTAAAAGTAAAAAGCTACTGTATGAATAACAAGCTTCAAATACTCTAACATTTTAAAATTAATTAAAAGCAATAATTCTATAACTTAATTTAAAACAGGAAGCAAAATAAATATTACTGTCTATATCGCTAAGACAACAACAAAAAATTAATACTTAAGGATACAAAAAGACAATCGCGATATCACAACTCGCAACTCTAAAGCAAACACGATTATCATTTCCTCGCAACTCTAATTTGAATCAAAAACCAATTTTTCGCAACACTGATATACATGAGCGGAATTATCTCGTAACTCCAACTCAACCCGTAATTAATCTCTCGCAACACTATTATTAACAAGGAAAGCCGCGATGCCCAAAACGAAGATGAACGATGATCTGCAAACAAGAAAAATACAACTACAAATACTAAAGCAGCATAGTGACAAAGTAGTAACGAGAATGACTTCCCATGCTCTGGAATCATTCAAATGATCCAGAGGATAAGAAACCATTTGTTGTGACCCTCTTAGTGGCAGTTTGCCGGGCCTCTTCTTTTCTTCGAGCGCAATGCTCGCTGAAACTTAAATCTAGGCTCGAGTCTTCCTAATCGCAAAACCAAAACATAATTTATAAAGATAAAATAAAAAGAAAAATCGCGGAAGCTGATTCAATTACACATGGACGACCATCGATCACAGTGATCACAGTTAGTTCGCATGTGCGTGCTCGAGCAATACCTACATAAACGTTCGTTTCGGGACCTACTCGCGACTTATCCGCGATCGCGACCGCGATACTAAATTCGAAAAATCGAAAAGTAAAATCAGAGACAAGTGGCATGCTCCATTTGCGCCAATTTCATTGTCGATTTTTCAAATTAGATTTCCTGAAACAGGTTGGACACGCGAAAAGGGACACGCGACCACAGACCTAAACCAATATCCTAACCAATCGACTTATATTTAAAAATGGCAAAGACAGGCGCACCAACACAATCATTCCACGATTCTCGCACATACCACTCGGGCGCAGACCTAAACTAGAGGACGTACCGGGACGCCTCCGACACCCGAGTTTAACACGCAACTTTCACACTCTAATTTACGTACCATTTTCCTGAAATCGACTGACAATGGCTGACGACCATTGCGTAAAAACGTGATAAAACACGTTTACATTTTACAGCTATAGGCGAGATGTTAATAACTAAGGAAAGATGCATATAATTACTATAGAAATACATGTACGAGTTGACTTGGAATCACAATTATAATTGATAATACAGTTATAATAATACATAATTACAGGTTTATAGAGTAATATTTATTACGTATTATGACAATATATTCATAATTCTTTAAATTAGTGCATAAATATTTTAAATATTTCAAATTACAATGAATGGAACAATAGAAACGACGCAATTCCACATCCTAACCATACACACACATGCGGAAAATACGTCGTGCACGATACGCCTAACACATTGTCAGTCGCCAAGAAAGCTTTTTATAAAATATATATTGGTCAAACTATAGTCATCGTGCCCAATGTCTTTCACCCACCAAGTAGCACCTGGACACGTGAGTGAGATCCTGACAATGAACACGGAATAGTTACCTGAAAAATCCTGAACTAAAAATGATTAGTTTATCTATTTGT